>CAUYUJ010018919.1:122117-192157 GCA_963575745.1 Prorocentrum cordatum
TCTATGCGTGCCAGGGTCGGGGGGCGTGGCAGGCGTGGCACTTTCTCGACACCAGGGGGGGTGCGCAGGGGGTGGTCTCTCACCGCGGCGTCTATGCGTGCCAGGGTCGGAGAGCGCGGCAGGCGCGGCATGTTCTCGACACCAGAGGGGGTGCGCAGGGGGTGGTCTCCCTATGCGTGCCAGGGTCGTCCAGGCATTGCAGGCGTGGCGTTTTCTCAACACCAGAGAGGGTGCGCAGGGGGTGGTCTCCCTCTGCGTGCCAGGGTCGTCCAGGCATAGCCTCTAGTGCGGGATTGCGTATTACCTTTCGTATCCAAGTGCCAGGCGACGCCGGATATGACCGTCACAGATGACTCCTCAACCCCCCCTCTCCCCCCACACGTCCTCCCCCCCCCCCCCCCCCCCCCCCTCCTTTCAACGACCACAGGGGGCACCTGAGAGCATGGCGGCGGTGGTAGTGTTAGCGCGGTTCACACAAGACATAAAATCAGTATGTGGGGTTCCTCGGTAGCGTAATTGTTGTTGGCGTTGTTGTTGTTGTTGTTGTTGTTGTTGTTGATGGTGGTGGTGGTGGTGTTATTCCTAACCCTCCTTGTGTTGGGTACTCGTTATGAATAAAGCACTGTGGTATCCTGCCCTCTCCTCCTTCTTTTTTCCTGTGTTCGCAGTGCCCTGCGGGGCTGCGATCTGCGCAACTGTCGCCGCTTTCGTGGGCTCCTGGGAGGCCCAGCGGAGGTGCGTCTTACGCAGACCACTTTGAGGCCTCCCTGTCCCTTGGGGGGCTGCGATCTGCGCAACTGTCGCCAATTTCGTGGGTTTCTGGGAAGCTCAGCCGAGGTACGTCTTACGCAGATCACTTTGAGGCCCCCCTGTCCCTTGGGGGGGCTGTGATCTGCGCAACTGTCGCAACTTCGTGGGCTCCTGGGAGGCCCAGCGGAGGTGCGTCTTACGCAGACCACTTTGAGGCCTCCCTGTCCCCTGCGGGGCTGCGATCTGCGCAGCTGTCGCCACTTTCGTGGGTTCCTTGGAGGCCCAGCGGAGGTACGTCTTACGCAGACCATTTTGAGGCCCCCCTGCCCCCTGGCGGGGCTGCGATCTGCGCAACTGTCGCCACTTTCGTGGGTTCCTGGGAGGCCCAGCGGAGGTACGTCTTACGCAGATCATCTTGAGGCCTCCCTGTCCCCTGCGGGGCTGCGATCTGCGCAGCTGTCGCCACTTTCGTGGGTTCCTGGGAAGCTCAGCGGAGGTGCGTCTTACGCAGACCACTTTGAGGCCTCCCTGTCCTTGCGGGGCTGCGATCTGCGCAACTGCCACCACTTTCGCGGGTTCCTGGGAGGCCCAGCGGAGGCACGTCTTACGCAGACCACTTTGGGGCCTCCATGGCCCCTTGGTGCACCTGGCGCGCACCTGGCGCGCTGGGCGCACCTGACGCACCTGGCGCGCTGGGCGCACCTGGCGCGCACCTGGCGCACCTGACGCACCTGGCGCACCTGTCGCACCTGTCGCACCTGGCGCGCACCTGGCGCGCACCTGGCGCGCACCTGGTGCGCTGGGCGCACCTGACGCACCTGACGCGCTGGGCGCACCTGGCGCGCACCTGGCGCACCTGGCGCGCACCTGGCGCACACCTGGCATACCTGGTGCATCTGGCGCGCCTGGCGCGCTTGGTGCAACTGGCGCACCTGGCGCACCTGGCGCGCACCTGGCGCACACCTGGCATACATGGTGCATCTGGCGCACCTGGCGCACCTGGCGCGCTGGGTGAACCTGGCGCACCTGCAACACCTAGCGCAGACCTGGCGCACCTGGCCCGCCTGTCGCACCTGGCGCACCTGGCACACCTGTCGCACCTGGCGCACATGGCGCACCTGGCTCACTTGGCGCGCCTGGCGCAGATGGCGCACCTGGCACACCTGGCGCAACTGGCGCACTTGGCGCACCTGGCGCACACCTGGCGCACACGTGGCGCACACCTGGCGCAAAAGGCGCACATGGCGCGCGCCTGGCGCGCACCGCACCTGGCGCGCACCTGACGCGCTGGGCGCACCTGGCGCACCTGGCGCGCTGGGAGCACCTGGCGCGCACCTGGCGCGCTGGGCGCACCTGGCGCACCTGGCACACCGGGCGAACACCTGGCGCACACGTGGCGCACACCTGGCGCACCTTGCGCATCTGGCGCGCCTGGCGCACCTGGCACACCTGGCGCACCTGGCGCACCTGGCGCACCTGGCGCGCTAGGCGCACCTGGCGCACACCTGGCGCACACCTGGCGCACCTGGCTCACTTGGCGCGCCTGGCGCGCACCGCGCCTGGCGCGCACCTGGCGCGCACCTGACGCGCTGGGCGCGCCTGGCGCACCTGGCGCGCTGGGAGCACCGGGCGCGCACCTGGCGCGCTGGGCGCACGTGGCGCACCTGGCGCGCCTGGCGCGCACCTGGCGCACACGTGGCGCACACCTGGCGCACCTTGCGCATCTGGCGCGCCTGGCGCACTTGGCACACCTGGCGCACCTGGCGCACCTGGCGCACCTGGCGCGCCTGGCGCACCTGGCGCACACCTGGCGCACACCTGGCGCTCGTGGCGCACCCGGCGCACTTGGCGTCTGGCGCCACTGGCGCACCTGGCGCACCTGGCGCGCCTGGCGCGCCTGGCGCACCTGGCGCAACTTGCGCAGCTGGCGCACCTGGCGCGCCTGGCGCGCTGGGCGCACCTGGCGCACCTGGCACACCGGGCGAACACCTGGCGCACATTTGGCGCACACTTGCTGCACCTGGCCCGCCTGGCGCTCGTGGCGCACCCGGCGCACTTGGCGTCTGGCGCCACTGGCGCACCTGGCGCACCTGGCGCGCCTGGCGCGCCTGGCGCACCTGGCGCAACTTGCGCAGCTGGCGCACCTGGCGCGCCTGGCGCGCTGGGCGCACCTGGCGCACCTGGCACACCGGGCGAACACCTGGCGCACATTTGGCGCACACTTGCTGCACCTGGCCCGCCTGGCGCATCTGACGCACCTGGCGCGCCTGACGCACCTGGCGCACATGGCGCACCTGGCGCACCTGGCGCACCTGGCGCACCTGGCGCACCTGGCGCACCTGGCGCACCTGGCGCGCCTGGCGCGCTTGGCTCACCTGGCGCGCATGGGCTTCTGGGAGGCTCAGCGGAGGTACGTCCTACGCAGATCACCACTGTACCATGGCGCCGAAATGTCCTTCGGTATTGAGTGGTCCTGAATGCAATTGCCATTTGTGTAGGAAGGTTTGAGTACGTCGCAGGATAATTGTTTTTGTTGCCATTGTTGTTGAGATTTGATTTCGGAATAATGCGTAATTATTGTTGATCCCCCTTCCGGTAACATATGTGTTCTTTCAATTGAAGTGCCCCTCCTGGGGCTCACACCCTGTTGTGATAAGGGAGTTTTCTTTCTCAATATGCGTTGTTGCGCCCCGAGCAACAACAACAACGGTTCCCGCCTGATACCTCATCGCAGTTTATTGGAGAATCGTGCTCTCGCGCGGGACTTCCACAGAAATTATGGACGAATCGCGCTTTCGCGTGGCTCTTCCTCCCAATTTGTTCAGACGATGCTTGCTCGGCGCTCAGGAATCACGCTCTCTATTTTGGATGTATCATGATTTTCTTTGGGAATCGCGCTATCGCTCGAGACCTCCTCGCGATTCATGCAGGACCCACGCTGTAGCAACCCGCCTGCTCGACCTGGTCGCCTGGGCCCGCCTTCCCGACCTGCCGGCTAGGGGTCTCCACGGGTCGCCTCGGGCCCATTTCGGAGCACCCTTCACACGCTTCGTGGCCCCACGAGAGGTCTCCACGGGACGCTTCGGGCCCATTTCGGAGCACCCCTCACAAGTTTCGTGGCCCCACGGTGGGTCTCCACGGGTCGCTTCGGGGCCATGTCGGTGCACCGTTCGCGCGTTTTGTTGCCCCACGAGGTGGTTCCACCGAAAGCAACGCGAGTCATTTCGGATCCGTCGGGGCCATTTTGGAACACCCATCACGCGTTTCGCTGCCGTTCGAGGGTCTACTATTAGTAACACAAGTGTTACGACTACGACCACCACCATCACTGCCACCAACGCTACGATTAGTACTACTTTATTACGGCTACTACCATTACGATTATTATTATTATTCCGACCACCACTACTACTTTTACTTTTACTATTTCTATTACTACTACTACTACTACTACTCCTACTACTACTACTACTACTACTACTACTACTACTACTACTACTACTACTACTACTACTACTACTATTACCATTATTATTTCTACTACTACTACTACTACTACTACTACGACTACGACTACTACTACTACTACTACTACGACTACTACTACTACTACTACTACTACTACTACTACTACTACTACTACTACTACTGCTGTTCCCGACACTAGCACTACGAATGCTGGTACGACGGTGAAAAATGTTAATTTTAATACCACTACTACTGGAGCTGCCGGTGCTATCATGCCACTACGACCACGAATACGACGACGACGACGACGACGACGACTACTACTACTACTACTACTATTACTACTACTACTACTACTACTACTACTACTACGACTACTACTACCACTGCTGCTGCTACCACTACGATTATGACTACTACTACTACTACTACTACTACTACTACTACTACTACTACTACTACTACTACTACTACTACTACTACTACTACTACTACTACTACTACTACTACTACTACTACTACCTACTGCTGCTGCTGCTGCTGCTGCTGCTGCTACTACTCACACAGCTACTACTACTACTACTACTACTACTACTACTACTACTACTACTACTACTACTACTACTACTACTACTACTACTACTACTTCTACTACTACTACTACTACTACTACTACTATTATTATCACTACTACTCATACTACTAATACTACTTCCACTACTTCTACTACTTCGACGACTACTACTACGACGACTACTACTACTACTACTACTACTACTACTGCTACTACTACTACTACTACGAGTACTACGAGTACTACGAGTACTACGTCTACGACTACGACTACGACTACGACTACGACTACTATAACGACCACTAATTTGATTTCGATTGACTACGACTACTACGACTAATAACGACCACTGCTACTACTAACACTTCTAATCCCAACTTTGGACGGTTCGGGGGTGAGACGTGTCACCCGTTGTTTTTGTGAGGCTGAGTGGCCTCAGGCTGGTTCCCAGAGTCAATTTTTTCAATAGGGTTGTGTCATACGGTTTCTTGGGTGGCACGTGTTACCCCGTGTTTTTTTGTGCAGTTGGATGTGTTTATGCTGCCTTCCAGAATCCCAACTTTACATTTGACTGTTGTCGTTGTTTCGGGGGTGACACGTGTCACCCGAGGGTTTTCTGAGGTTGATTGGCCTGATTCTGGGTCCTTGAAGCCCAACTTTACATTTGAGTTTGAGTTTTGTCACGCCGTTTTGGGGGTGACACGTGTCACCCGTCGTTTGGGTGAGGCTGCGTGGCTTTATTTTGGGCCCCAGAAACCAAATTATATATTTGAGTTTTGTCACACTGTTTCGGGTGTGGCACGTGTCACCCTGTGTTTTTCTGGTGAGGCTGAATGGCGTATGTTACAATTTGTTTCACACGGTTTCGGGGTCTACACGTGTCACCCTTATTTTTGTCAGGCTGCATGGCCTTATGCTGGCCCGCAGAATCCCAACTTTACAATCGGTTTTTTACCTAACAGCGAAGACTGATAGGTTTCTAGTGGGTTCAAAAGAGAACATCTTGATTGCCCAGGGGTGTCTGGGCGGATACCGGGGGAATTCGGGGGATCCGGGGACTCCCCAGAACACCATTCCCAGGCCACATTTTGAATGCCCGGAGCCAACTGTAGGCCACTTCGTGTTCTTCTTGTTCCCAGAACACCACTCCCAGGCCACATTTTGAATGCCCGGAGCCAACTGTAGGCCACTTCGTGTTCTTCGTCTTCCCACAACACCATTCCAAGTCACATTTGGAATGCCCGTAGCCAACTGTAGGCCACTTCGTGTTCTTCGTCTTCCCAGAACACCATGCCCAGGCCACATTTTGAATGCCCGTAGCCAACTGTAGGCCACTTCGTGTTCTTCGTGTTCCCAGAACACCATTCCCAGGCCACATTTGGAATGCCTGGAGAAAATTAAAGGCCACTTCGTGTTCTTCGTGTTCCCAAAACACAATTCTTGTACCATATTTTGATTGCCCGGAGCCAGCTGTGGGCAACTTCGTGATCTTCGTGTTCCCAGAACACCAGTCCTGTGCCATATTTTGATTGCCCGAGCTGAGGCAGGCTGAGGCCGAGGCAGGCTGAGGCCGAGGCAGGCTGAGACCGAGGCAGGCTGAGGCAGGCTGAGGCTGAGGCACGCCGAGGCAGGCTGAGGCTGAGGCCGAGGCAGGCTGAGGCTGAGGCAGGATGAGGCTGAGGCTGACGCAAGCTGAGGCCGAGGCAGGCTGAGGCTGGCTGAGGCTGAGGCAGGCTGAGACTGAGGCTGAGGCAGGCTGAGGCTGAGGCTGAGGCTGATGCAGGTTGAGGCTGAGAGGCTGGCGCTGAGGCTGAGGCAGGCTGAGGCTGAGGCCGAGGCAGGCTGAGGCTGAGGCCGAGGCAAGCCGAGGCAGGCTGAGGCTGAGGCTGTGGCTGAGGCTGAGGCAAGCTGCGGCTGAGGCAGGCTGAGGCTGAGGCTGATGCAAGCTGAGGCTGAGGCAGGCTGAGGCTGAGGCAGGCTGAGGCTGAGGCTGAGGCTGAGGCCGAGGCAGGCTGAGGCTGAGGCCGAGGCAAGCCGAGGCAGGCTGAGGCAGGCTGAGGCTGATGCTGAGGCAGGCTGAGGCTGAGCAGGCTGAGGCTGAGGCTGAGGCAGGCTGAGGCTGAGGCAGGCTGAGGCTGAGGCCGAGGCAGGCTCAGGCCGAGACAGGCTGAGGCTGAGACTGAGGCTGAGGCTGAGGATGAGGCCGAGGCAGGCCGAAGCTGAGACAAGGTGAGGCTGAATGGGGGGGTGGGCAAGGGGGGGGGGGAGGAGGGGAGGCTGAGGCTGAGGCTGAGGCCGAGGCAGGCTGAGGCCGAGGCAGGCTGAGGCTGAGACTGAGGCAAGCCGAGGCAGGCTGAGGCTGAGGCTGAGGCTGAGGCTGAGGCTGAGGCTGAGGCAGGCTGAGGCTGAGGCAGGCTGAGGCTGAGGCTGAGGCAGGCTGAGGCCGAGGCAGGCTGAGGCTGAGGCTGAGGCAGGCTGAGGCTGAGGCCGAGGCAGGCTGAGGCAGGCTGAGGCTGAGGCAAGCCGAGGCAGGCTGAGACTGAGGCTGAAACTGAGGCAGGCTGAGGTATCCGTAGGAATCCATAGGAATCCTTAGGAATCCCTAGGAATCCTTAGGAATCCGTAGGCATCCTTAGGAATCCGTAGGCATAGTTAAGCATCCAGAGGAATCCTTAGGAATCCTTAGGAATCCCCAGGAATCCCTAGGAATCAGGATTCCTAAGGATTCCTAAGGTTTCGTAAGGATTCCGATGGATCCTAAGGATGCCTAAGGATGCCTTAGGAATCCCTAGGAATCCTTCGGATTCCATTGGATCCTAAGGCCGTTGCCACTGCGACTGTCATTGCGAATATGACTGGGACTGCGAGAACAGCAGAATTCTACAACTGGATTCTCACCTGAATCTTAAGGGGAATGCTTCCAGACATGCTTATACACATTGCTGTTAGGTTGCTTTGCCAGGCTAATGTTATCTTACGCGTTTAGAATTGCATGAGCTGGGCCCTATATTCCAAGGCCTTCGGCTCCTTAGACTCCTGGGCCCTAGACCCCAGGGCTTTGGACGCATAGACAGACCCTAGGCTGATGGGCCTGTTTTCCACCGCCCCCACCATAAGTTGGAGGGGGAAAGGTGTCCTCCTCCCCCTCGTCTTCTTCCTCCTCCTCCTCATCCTCCACTTCCTCCAACTTATGGTTGTGGTGGTGGAAGACAGGCCCATCATAGGCTCCAGGGCCCTAGAATCCTTGAACCCCCCCGCTCCAGGGCCACTCCTGCGCTCTGGGCCCAAGACTCTAGGGCCCTAGATCTTTGGGCCCTGGACTCCACAGCCCTCGATTCCGGTGCCCTCGACTTCTGGACCCTAGATTCGTGGGCCTTGACCCCAGGGCCGTAGACTTGGGCCCTACATTCCAGGGCCTCAGGCTCCTGGGCCCTAGACTCCAAGGCTACAGATTCTTGTGGGCTACACCCCTGGGCCCTGAACCCCAGGGCCCTGGGCTCCTGGGCCCTCGGCTCCGACGCCGTAGATTCCAGGGCCTTGCTCCAGGGCCCCAGGCTACTGGTGCCCTAAGACTCCAGGGCCGTAGATTCCAGGGCCCCAGACTCCTGGGACCTAGACTCCTGGGGCCCAGAATCTTGGGCCTTAGATTGGAAGGCCCTAGGCTCCAAGGACCTGGATTCCTGGGCCCTAGACTCCAGGGCTTCAGACTCCTGGGCCCTAGACTCCGAGGCCCCAGACCCGTAGGCCCTAGACTCCAGGGCCCTAGACTCCTCGCCCATCGCCTTAGCCTTGGCCTTGCGGCCCTCGCCGCAGCCTTTGTTCGTTTTTCGTTCTGTGTCTGTTTCATGTTATGTTTCGCGCAAGCCTCAAACAGAACCTCGTCCCTCGCCCTGGCCCTGGCGCTGTAGCCCTCGCCGGCCGCAACCCTGGTTCGTTTTTCGTTTCGTTTTCCGTTTGTTTTCCGCACGAGATTCAAACGATACCTCGCCCCTCGCCTTAGCCCTGGCCCTGTAGCCCTCGCCGCAGCCTGGTTTGTTTTTCGTATCGTTGTATGGTGTTCCGTTTGTCTTCGCACGGGCCTCAAACGGAACCCCGCCCCTCGTCTCAGCCCTGGCCTGGTGGCCTTCGCCGCAGCCCTGATTCGTTTTGCCTGTTTCGTTTTTGGTTTGTTTGCCGCCCTTGCCCCAGACCCCTTCCAACGCTGCCCCATCCTCAGCCATCTATCGATGCCATCGTTTCGTTTTCCGTTTTGTTTCCAACGAGGTCTGCGGAGTTCGTTTCGTTGTTCGTTTTGTTGTCTCGTTGTTTCGCGGCATCGTTTCGTTTTCGTTATCGTTTTGCACCCGTATCGTTTTGCATGTTACATGTTCGTTTTGAATGTGCTGGATTCGTTTTGTTTTCGTTCTAAACGCAAGCGCGGTTTAACCATCGTTGTGGTCGGTCTTTGTCGCTTTATCATTTCCTCTCCTCCTCGGGGGGAGATATTGGGAGCTCCTTTAGCTTATACTTCCACCCACTTCGGGGGGCAAAGTTGGGAGCTCCGACGTGATGTGTGAAAGTTGGAACTTTGCGCCAACTGATTGGCATTCCCGCATTCTCAGCCGACCACGAGAAGGCCTGCCACGAGGCAGGGTTTGGAGTAACGTGCTGATTGGTGGTGTAGTTCGGACTTGAGACCCCTCTGGGGACCTGGGAAGTAGTAGGAGGGGGAGGAAGCGGGAGGAGATGGAGGGATGCGCGCGCCCCTGAGGGGACGGTGCCGTCGCCCGCCGTACGCACGGCCGCGGCCACGCGTCTGGCCCGCTCAACAGGCTCGCCGCCTCCGCCAGCCCTATCGCCCGCAGATCCACGACGACCCTCTGCCGCTCGGACGGGCCGAGATGCTGGCCGAGCCGCGAGAGCACGCACTCGCCCTTCTCGGTACGCGGGCCGCACGCGTGGTTGAAGCTGCCACTCCGAGCTGCCCCAGTCGCCCCGCGGACCAGACAAGCGATCACGGGCAGGTCGCGGAGCAGGGTGCTGTCGGCCAGCGATTTGGTCTCAACCAGCCGATGGCACGTGGCTCCACCCTCCGCCAACACGCAGTTGTGCGCCGGTAGGCCTGCACGGTGGTGCCTGGGCACTCGCCCGCTCGCTCCACCCATCGGCAGCGAGCACACCACCGCTTCCCCTCGGGGCCTCGGATGTCGCACGGCAGGCGGACCGCAGCAGCGGCGGCAGCAGCCGCGGCCCTCGGCGCAGGCTTGTTCGGCTTGGCAGCACGGCGAGTGATGTCGCTGCCGCCGGGCCCCGCGCCCGCCGCCGAGACCCACATCGCCGCGCCCTCCACGGTCTTGTTGGCCACGTCCAGTTTGCGCCGCGCAGCTGGCGGCAGACGGCCATGGACAGCAGCACGCTTTGTCCGCCAGCTGGTTGCCATACCAGTCCCTATAGGTAATTTGGTTTCGTTCGAGCACGGACCTGCGCGATCGGTGGATTGGCACTGTCCTCTCCGTGAGGCCCGCATCGCACAGGCCGCCGAACTCATCCAGTAGCCTCCACACCTCGCGACACAGGTGCGAACAAGCGTAACAGAGCGTAACAGTAGGCGGTGGTTTTCTCCCGCGCGTGCTCGGTGTGGCCGAGGAAGACGAAGTTGCTGTCCAAGATGGAGGAGGTGGAGGAGGAGGAAGAGGTGGAGGAGGGAGGGGGGAGGGGGAGGAGGGAGAGGAGGAGGAGGAGGAAGGTTGAGGAGGAGGAGGAGGAGGAGGAGGAGGAGGAAGGTTGAGGAGGAGGAGGAGGAAGAGGAGGAGGGGGGAATAATAGGTGGTGGAGCGAGTGAGCCATGGGCAGGAAGCCGTCCGAACATAGAACGTAGACTATTAACAAGAACGGATAAAGCAACACGGCAGGCAGTAACCAGAGGTTACACGCCACTAAAGCCGAGCGATTTAGCGTCAGACCCCAACCCCTATGGCAGAGTGCCCGCTCTCAACCAGCCAGTCACAGGCATTGCGCTGAGCAGGGGTGGGAGGTTTCTTGGGGCAGGGGACACCGAGGGCCCCAATTTTAGGTCAGCCACGGGCCACTCGGGCCCCGCACAACCCGCAGTGTCCCCTTTGGGCCCACCAGGAATTCACCCCTTTCCCCCCTCGTCCCCCCTCTTACTCGCCTCAGGAGAGTCTCAGCTGGGAGAGATAACGCACGCTTTATCACTACATCTTTTCCCTTATCCAGTGACAGTGGTAAGCGGAGCCTGGTTGTGAGCGAGACGCTGCGGTGGAGAAGATCGTGACAGTCCTCAGAGGGGCTCACTGACGCGAGCAAGTGACGAGCACCGCTTCCGCCGACACCATGCCGGCACCAGAGGGAGAACAGCAGCAAGGAAATGATGACGACATACCAGCGGCAGCTACCACGGAAGAACGACAATGCGAGGACTGGGAGTGGGAGCAGTGGCGACGGGACTGGGGCGCCTCTTGGGACAACTGGGGAGCCTCAGACTGGAAGTGGGCTAGCTGGAGTTCCTCATCTTACATGGCCCGCTCCAAAGATTTCGGCCCTCCCCCTTCGTGGCTTGGCTTCGAGCATTTAGAGCTCTACGGCGAGAATTTACAGGCATGGTCCAAACGGACCGGACACCAGGCCGACGCGCAGGCGGCTCGTGTTATCGAGTCGCTACCGATAGAGATTCAACTGAAGTTCAAGCCAGTGCGGGCCAGCCTGAACGACGACCAGGGAATCGAGGGGTTGATCTCGCACTTGTGTATTTTAAATGGAGAGCGCCCTGGCGACAGGGACAGGCTGTCGCACAGTCACGCACTGTTTGACTGTATGATACGCCGCGGAGAATCGATCACGGACTACGTTTTGAGAAGGGACGCTCAGCTCTCGGACGCAGAGTCTCGAGGCCTCAGCTTGCCAGACAATGTGGAAGCACGCTATCTCGAGGAGGGAGCGCAGTTGACCCCGCAGAACAAGATTAATATGAGGACATTGGCGGGTGGGAAAGTCGACTCAAGCTCTATTCGGACGGCCTTGTTGCAGCTGGACGTGTCAGAGAAGCAGACTCTACCGGCGTCGCCCTCCCAGATTGCCAAGGCCTACGTGATGGAGAGTCAGACCTCGTCTTCGAATTCGCCTCCGACGCCGTTTCCCCCGGACCCCTACGAGGATGACGATGACGTCGAACTCCTGGAAGAAGACGCCCTGGCCTTTCTGAATGCTATAGAATCCCAGGACCTAGACGAGGACGAGGTGGTCGAGGTTTTCGGAGCAGTCTTGGAGGAGAAGTTCGGGAAAGAAAAACGTCGAACCTGGATGGAATCTCGGAAGCTAGAGTTGGCAAAAAAACGGACCGCGACTTCTTCGAGCGCAGGGGGAATCAGAGGCCCAGTCGACCTGGATTCAAGCGTGTGGGATATCAAGACCTAAGAAAGAAGTCGCGGTGTGCAAACTGCGGGGAACGCGGTCACTGGGCCGACCAATGCAAGAATCCGTTCGTGAGCAAGGCCGACAGGTTGGCCAAAGAAAAGAAGTCGAGGGTTTCTCAGAATGTCAGCGGCTTTACCTGCTTCTTCACCAACGACGACGACGACTTCTCAGGTATCTTGGAGGTCCTTGGGGGCGACTCAGACGGGGCCGAGCTGATCTGGAGCTGGGCTTCGGTGTCCATGAAGAACCTGGGATCGCACGCGCTGGTGGATACTGCGGCCGGCCAGGCCCTGGTGGGCCGCCGCGAGATCGAGATTTTGGACGAGGCGCTCCGCTCTCGAGGATTCAAGGTATTCTTCGACTGGACGCCAGTTTTAGGGATCAAGGCGTCAGGAGTGGGAGGCCATGCTACTCTAGTCGGCCGAGCATATGTACCAGTAACGACTGGAGAATGCGGCGTCGTAGAGTTCTTGATATTCGAGGGCCCTTGTCCGCCACTTCTCCCAGCCAAGTTGCTGACGGGTCTCAAGGCAGTCATTGACATGGCCGAGGACTCTCTCGTGGTCCAGGTCGCGGGCAGATCGTGCCGCTTCGACCTCGTCCAGCACCCCTCCGGGCATCGCTCGGTCGACCTGGTCCAGATGGCCCCCTCGGAGTTCAAGCTGGCCCCCGAGCTGCAGGTCAAGATGCCCCGCCAGTGAGGGGGGAGGTAGGGATGCTTCAGTCAGTCTGCGGAAAGTAGGTTTAGTGCCACGCGCAGTCTCCCCCCGCTCGCCCACTCCTGGGCCCCCGAGATCCCAGGGTTTAGGAGACAGCGGGCCCAACGTAGCTCGTCCAGAGGCCTCGGCTCAAGGCCCCGAGGGAGGTAGAAGCTTTGTTGAGGAGACTGCGTCGACTCGGTCAGTGCGGGATGTCCTCCGGGACTGGTTCCAAGTCCGTCAAGCCGATCTCCCAGAACCGCAGGGCGGCCAACAAGCTCCTCAAGAAAGGGGGTATCGACCTGACCATGCTGAGGGAGCGCGCCTCGGCGGCATTCCAGACGGGAGCTGCCGACACCGAGATGGACGACTGGGGGGGGCTCCCCGAGAACAAGCAGATCAGCGAGAGCTTCGAGAACCTGCTGAACCTGGAGGCCATGTCGGCTCAGGAGGAGGACTGGTTCTACGACGGATACCAGGTGCTCCCGCTATGGCTTCAGAGGTGGAGGCGCTTCGGACTACGGATTTTCTGGAACCTGCACGTGTGCGCTCAGATGTTCCTGGCAGTCACGGTGATGCCTTCGATGATTCGCGACAAGGAAGATCCAGACTCGTGCCCACGCCCAGCTCATGCGCACTGGAGCGGGGTGAATCAGCACGGGATGTACTCGAAGTGCATGGCGCGCAACAAGCCTCTGGGCTACATCCCGTTCACGCCCAAGGAGAAGGAGGAGCAGCGCCAGAGGAAGGCCAAGAAGGATCGCGAGAAGGAGATCAGGGCCCAGTACAAGCACGAGCTGAAGCCGAGGATCAAGGTGTACGACGGCGGGGGCCCTTGGGCCCCAGATCCTCTCAGGCCGCCTCCACCTCGCACTCGGGCGAAGCCCCCCCCCCCCCCCCCAGGGCATCCCGATGGTCTCGACGGCTCACGGCTACGTCCCGAGGAAGGCGCCTCCCCCGGAGGCCCTAGAGGCTCAGAGCAGGCAGCGGACCCCCGGAGAACGGCCGATGACGGTGCAGGAGATGCAGCGCGCGCTGTTCGGCATGAACCAGGCGATCGAGGGGCAGCAGAAGACCAGCGAGCTGACCTACGAGGGCCTTCGCAAGATGATGGCCGACCAGAGAGTGTGGACGGAGAGCGTTGTATCGGAGGCGCTGGCCAGGCCGACGTCGATCAGCGAGAACGACATGTTCAAGCTGGCCACCCTGATGTCCGCCATGAGCTCCGGAGACTCTCCGAGCGGGGCGCTGGCGAGCGTGGGGGAGGAGCAGCAGGAAGCCTCGGGAGCCAGAAGTTCCGGAGGCTGAGCGACCAGAAGCAAGAAGTGCTGGATGAGCTGGCTCGGAGCGGTCTCTATTCGGGATTCCCGGGGAATGTTTTTCTCAAGGGCTTCGGGATCTTTCTGAACCGGTTCAGAGGAAAAGAAGGTTTCAGGCAGCACTCCAGGCCCATCCTCGGGTTCGTGGGGCACGATCTTCAGGAGCGCATCGGTCCGGCCGGCCTGCGCGCTAGATATCGCTGGCGCTCTCACCACCTAGGGGCTGAGGAGAATGCGTCCTTCCTTGCTGGCCTTGCGACGGCCTCTCGCGGAGTCGAAACCCCGTCCCCCTGTCTCCCTCCCGCCCCCAGATGGATCGAGATTGCTCGAGAGGAGGGTGAAATTCTGTTTTCAGGGCTCTGGGTCATCTCAGGGGCTTCTGAGATCCTCCAGGCGGTGGGCGATCCCGAGGCTGCGCGGGTTCGGGTTACCTTCTGGTGCGAGCAGCAGCCCGGTCTGGGAGGAGAAGGAAAGGGGAGGACCGAGGAGGCCGAGGAAGACACGGCTGGTGAGGAGAAGAGAGAGGTTTTCATCGTTGAGGAAGACAAGTTACGGCCGCAGTCCTAGACTCCCGCCTAGAACTCGCTCCCGCGGAACCGTCGGTCCCCAGGAAAGTGAAGCAAGCTACTGCGCGTGCCTTAGGGGGAGTCGGGCTCAGGTCCGGAAGGAAGGCGCGTCGTCGCCTTATACGCTCCAAGGAGCGAGAGAGGGCCGGGACCCTAGTTCTAGAGATGTTCAGCCCGGCTAAGGTCACGTCGGAGATCCGAAGGCGATTACTCTTAGCGTCCGATCCGCTAGATGTCCTCCTGGGAACCGATCTCCTGAGTACTAGGGGCGAGCAGAAGCTCTGGAGGGAGCTCGAGAACGACCAACCGATGTTCGTCCTGATGACCCCCATGTGAAAAGCCTTCTCAGCACCTCGTGCCTCCAACTGGGGGCGGATGGATCCCGAGAAGGAAAGAGAGGAGGAGGAGCGAGGACTCAAGGCTATGATCCTGTGTATGAAGGTTGCCGGTTATCAAATCAGTCAGGGTCGATATTTTGCTTTGGAACACCCCTCGTCCGCGAGTTCCTGGGGCCTCCGGTCGGTCGAGGTGCTCCTCGAGAGGCCCGAAGTGAGGATGTCTCGTTAGGATCAGTGCATGTACGGTTTGAACGTCGGAGGCCTCGGGCCCAATCGAAAGCCGACCAGAATCATGTCCAATTCTCCCGAGTTTCTAGCACACTGCCAGAGAATATGCACAGGGGATCATGTTCATACCCCTCTCCTCGGCGGCGCGAGGACACATGCCGCTGAACGATTTCCTGACGCTCTGATCCAGAGCCTTGCCTCTGGCATTGAGGGCGGGGCATGGGCCCACTACCGCCCTTCTTCTGATGCCAAGGGGGTCGAGTCATCCGAGGAAGAATTGGCCTTTCCTGTTGAAGAGAAGGATCCATGGGGCTTCTGGGACCGAGGCCGAAAGAGAGGGTCCTCCGAGACCCCGGGGCCCTTCGGACTCTAAGAAAATACAGGAACTCGAACCTAGCTCCCAGAAAGAAGTCGAGCGTCTCCATGTCAACTTGGGCCATCCCTCGAACGAGGACTTCCTTCGTGCTTTGAGGGTCGCGGGCGCCAGGCAAGAAGTCCTAACGTGGGTGAAGGAGCGTTTCACCCGTGACTAATGTGCTTCCCGCTCTCGTTCAGGCTGGCGCCGGAAAGCTCGCCTGCCTCGCGCGTTTGCTTTTAACAAGGTGATTGCCATAGATCTCTTTTACCTGGATGTCGGTGGGAAGAGCGCGCCAGTTTTGAATATTGTTGACCATGGTACCTCGTTTCAACAGTGTGCGTTGCTCACCGATGATACGGCGAAGACCGTATGGGCTGGTTTCTTGAGATGGCGGGCCAGGCCGCTTGGAGCCCCCGAAGTTCTGCTTCGTCATGGAGGCGGAGAGTTTGAAGCCGCTTTTGCACGAGGATGCGAACATCTTGGGGTGATGCAGCATACCATTCCAGCCAACTCGCCACATCAGAACGGCAAGTGCGAAAGACACGGAGGTTTGGTTTCAGAAGGTTTGTCCAAGGCGGCGCTCGCCGTCAGCCTTACTTCCTGGGAAGAAACCGATTTGCTCCTGTGCGAAGTGGTTGCCAGTAAAAATCGAGGTTTCCACCGAGGCGGCTATAGTCCGTCGCAACTCGTTTTCGGCCAGAATCCCCGAATGCCCCGAAGTTTGTTGTCCGACGATCCCGTGGATCTAGTTGGCTGTGACGATGTTTCGGCTAGAGCGGTGGATCTTGACACCGCCGCAGGCGAGTGTGCCCGCCAACACCGCATCCGCGAGGAGGCGCGCAAGGCCCTAGCCTCGCTGGATGCGAGATCCCGCCTGTCCGAGGCAGCACGGGCTCGTCCACATCGCCAGCGAGAATTTCGCCCCGGTGACTGGGTCTATGTTTTCCGGAGAATCACTACGTCGAATCGCTCGCACTCCTTGCAGCGGGGTCGATGGACGGGTCCAGGGGTCGTTGTGTACCAGGCGGCGGGGGCCGGCGGAGGCGCGGCGGGAGGCGCCGTGTGGGTGGCGATGAGGGCGAAGTTGTTAAAATGCACGGCTGGGCAAGTCCGACTTGCTACCCGCTCCGAGGCCATGGGCGCGGAGCTTCTCGACAGTTCGGCGTTCGAGAAACTCAGAGAAGATATCCGATCCCCGGGGAAGCGCCACGGCGCGGTGGTTGTCATCGCTGAAGGACCCCTTCCCCCTGAGGCCGACGACCGACCCGATGTCGCGGAGCCTCAGGCGGTTCCTCGTGGAGATCCCCAGGGTCGCAGGCTGGCCATCCCTATCGTCCCCCCCAGGGAGCGCAAAGGTTCCGAAGATGCCCAGCTTCCGTCGGTGGCCGGGGACTCGGTGCTGCCCCTGGTCGGTTCGGCTCCTTCGGAAGCTGGATCGACGGCCCGTGAGGGCCCGGCCAGCAGGGTCCCGGGATCGGCTGAGGCCGTCAGGAGACGAGCGGGGACCGGGACCGTCCCCGAGGCCGACAATAAGAAACCCCGACTCACGCCCGTGGAGGAGTACCCCAGTGCCCCCTCGGTTAGAGACAGAGTGGAGGCCATCCAGGCCGGATCTCCACAACTCCCGGCAGGCCCGCCCGCTGAGGACCCTGTGTCTGTGGGAGCCGACGCTGCGGCTGCCCCCCAGAGTGACGCTCTCACCGAGTCCAGGGCCCCCGAGGTTGCAAGGGCACCTCTCGCGATCGGATCCGGGAGGAGCATTTCAGTTCCTAGAGCTCGAGCCCGACCGGCCGAGCCAGCATCAGGGGCCACCCGACGCCGAAGTCGACCACCAGTTCACGATCCCGACCTTGGCGCGTTCCTGGGACACGCGGACGTCGGCGGTGAGACTGCGGAAGCAGGAGGAAGTAGCTGGGAGGCTCCCGAGGACTTCCAGGACGAGCAGCTCCTGCGAGAGCTTCTGGAGTGGTCATCGGCAAAGGGGGGCCCCGATCTGGCGACTTTCTTGGCAAGCTTAGGTCGAGCTGCGGGAGACGAGCCTGCGCAGGTTCTCGAGACTTTATCTTCCGCCGCCTCTGCCCAGCAGACTCCTGCTACTAAGGTCAACCCGAGGGGCTCCGAGGTCAAGTTGAAAGATCTAACCCCCTCCGAGAGAGCTTTTTGCGGCTTCAGGCTGTAAAGAGTGGGAGTCTATGCTCGGCGCGGGAGCCGTTGGAGTTTTGATTCCGGCAGAGTCGCAGGCCGCGCGACGCCGGTACCCAGACAGGATTCTTTCTTCGAGAATGGTCAGGCGCTTCAAACCCCAGGAATTAGTCGGAGCTCAGGCGATTGCTAAGTCGCGCTGATGTGTGCATGGGCATCAAGACCCTGACAGCGAGACCCTCGAAGTCTATGCCCCCACCCCCCAATCAGAAAGCGTCCTGACCTGTCTCCAGATTGCTGCCAGTTTCGGATGGACTTTGGCCATCGCTGATGCTAAGAACGCATTTTGCCAGTCTCAGCGCTTGGAGAGACCGAAAGGAGCCATCTTTGTGGAACCGTGTGTCGGTCTCCCGGTGGCGTCAGATTGTCTCATAGAGTTGGTGGCCCCCGTGTACGGCCTCAACGATGTTCCTCTTTTGTGGCATCGTACACTCACCGATAGGCTGGCTTCTGAAGGATTCGTGAAATCAATGTTGGAGCCCTGTCTGTGGCTGAAGCGGGATAAGTTTGGCGCTCTTTCGGGTCTTGTTTTGATCGAGGTTGACGACTTGATCGTCACCGGGCGTTCCCCGTTCCTGGAGGCGTTTCAGAAGGCGGCCACTTCTCGGTGTAAGTTTGGGAAGTAGAAAGAGCACGAGTCAGAGTACTCCGGGCGCCACATAAAGCAGTACCCCGATCGAATCACCGTGGATCAAGAAAAGTACATCAGAGAGCAGTTGACGGTTATGCCCATCGATAAGAATCGTCGCTCGGACCCCGAGTCCCCCCTGACGGCCTCCGAAATCAAGACGTACATGGCCCTAGTGGCCCAGGTCCAATGGGTCGCTCGGGAGTCTCGCCCCGACGTTGCGGGAGGTGCTTCTATCCTGGCGGGTGCCATGCCCGCGCCCCTCGTCTCGCACGCCATCTTGCATGCTAAGGTGGGGAAGTATCTCAAGGCGACCGCCAGCCAGAAGTTGACGATCTGTGCCCTCGATCCGTTATCGCTCGCGTTCGTTTCGGCTTCGGATGCGTCGGGCCCGGGGACCGCCAGTCGCGGAGGATCGCAGGGGGCCTGGCTGGTCATGGCTGCGGATGCGACGATCAGAGCCATACGTCGTGCTCGAGTCTCTCTTCTGTCGCGGCGCTCACAACGTTTGAAGAGGGTCATCAGTTCCACCGTTGCGGCGGAGACGCTCTCACTTAGTGCTGCGATTGCCGAATCGCAATAGTTGCAGGTCTTGTGGCGGGACGCCGTGTTTGGAGATGTCCCAAGACCTCGCTGGGATTTGAATGCCTCGCCTTTCTCAGTTGTCATGTCTAGCTCTTGTGAGCTGAGTTCTCGGGCGTCGTCGTTGTCGGTGGTTGACGCTAAATCGGTGTTTGATACCCTGTCCAAGAATGCCGCAGGTTCCAGATGTGATCGCAGGAACGCGATCGAGCTCGCGATCGTGCGAGATGCCCTGAGTGCCACGGGGTCACAGATACGGTGGCTCCCACACGGGCGGATGCCCGCCGATCCCCTCGCGCATGCCGATCCGGCCATGGGAAATGTCGCACTTCACGATTTACTGTGCCGTGGAACGCTGTGCCTCGTCGAGGAGGGTGGGCACCTCGATGAGCGCTCACTCAATTTAGCTTTGAAGTCTCGGTCGCGGGGCGCCAGTAGAAAGGCCCTTCTCGAAGAAGCCACTGGGAGAGACCAAGGGGGGGAGGAGAAGACGGGAGAGGAGGATAAGCAGGAAGGAGGAGAAGGAGGAGGAGGGAGAGAGGACGCCCCTGAGGCACGTTCAGCGTGGCGGCTGCGCCAGGAGCATGGGCTGCCGGCGACGCTCGTCGCCGCCCAGGCCCTCCTCGAAGAAGCCACTCGGAGAGACCAAGAGGAGGGGGAGAAGACGGGAGAAGAGGATAGGCAGGAAGGAGGAGGAGGAGGAGGAGGAGGAGGAGGAGGGAGAGAGGACGCCCCGGAGGCAGGTCCAGCGTGGCGGCTGCGCCAGGAGCACGCGCTGCCGGCGACGTTCGTCGCCGCCCAGGCGGGGCCCCACCCTCGCCGGCCGCAGGATCCGCTAAAGTTGGGTCCGCTGTCCCCTTTGGGCCCACCAGGGATTCACCCCTTTCCCCCCTCGTCCCCCCTCTTCGTATCCTGCAGTTGTTTTAGGCTTGGGGCGCGAGTCCGTGGACTCGCCTCAGGAGAGTCTCAGCTGGGAGAGATAAAATTTAAACACGTTTTATCACTATTGCTTCATCTTAGCACCACATTCTCCCCCTTACCAAGCGACAGCAGAACCAAGCGTTTGTTGCCCACGCGTTTGCTGCACGGTGGAGGCGGTGGCCTTCACACTCAAAGAAGTACCCATGGCAGCAGCGGCAGCAGCAAGGGCAGCCTCCCTTCGACATGCTGGCGCCGCTCAAGCCTCTCGGTGGCATCTTCCAGCTGGCATCACATCGCGCTGGGTTCATACTTTGCGCCAGGCTTCAGCAGCGTCTTGCAACTGGCTGGGGTCCTGGCAGTGACCAAGCAACGCCTGCGCTGGATAGCGACGGACAGAGGCCCAGTGTCGTGGGCAACTAAAGAGAGAGGCGCTGGCCCCTTGAGCCCACGACGCCTCCCTGCGGCCACGAACCTCGTGCCTGGCACATAGAATCTGCATTGCGCGAGACAAGAATTGACACGAGTCTTGGACTTTGTTATAGAGGCCTGAAGCGTCGCCACAGCCACATCTGCGACGGTCGCATCTTGGACGCCAAATTTGGCAAAGCAGTCAGCCCAAGCGTTGCCCATGAACCACCAAATGTCACCGGCGTCGGCCCCGCTCTCAATCACCCCCTCAAGCGACCTGTGCGCGGGGGTCCAGCAGACCGAGGGCCGCGTGCTTTCGGAGTGACACGCGCGAGCAATCTTGAGCTGGGTCGCAGCGTGGGCAGCCAGAACGACTTCTAAGTTGAGGTTCTGGCTCTGCCGATCACGCAAACAAGCAAGGCGATCGCCGGTGATGACGTGCTCTACACTCCACACCTCCCGCGGGGCCAAGGGAGACCACCTGTTGGCCAGCCCATCTTTCCCTACGCGGAGACGCCTGGAACTTCCTTGGGACGCTTCCGAATTTGGACCTCGAAGGCCAACGTCCAGGGAACTCTCCACCACGCCCCAGCCACATCTCGTAGCCTCTGTCACATTACTGTGAAGGTCTGACTCGCCCGTGAATCGAAACCTACCCCGCGGCCCGTCAGCTGAGCCCGAAGTGAGCGCAGGTGGCCGAGCCAGGGGAGAAGGCAACTGGACAGGGAGAGAGGGGAGGCTATACAAGAGAGGAACATGATCCCAACCAGACCCGAGAATGTCTCCCCCGTTCTGCAAGGCCTGCCTGCGGCCCTATACAGTATCAGGGAAGCCGAGGTTGCCACCGTCCTCCTCTCTCGACGCCAGGGCATGCTGACAATGATAACATTGGCGACCCATTGCCATGGTGCCCTGTGGAGCGTGGCAGAAGGTACAAGCAGCAGAAGAGCACAGGCCGGCAGTGAACTTGTGCGTTGGCGGCCAAAGCCCACCAGCCCATGGGGTCCCGCGAGACCCTTGACGAGCACCAGTTGGGAGGGCCTAGATAGCCAGTCGCACCACTCGAGCCCAACAGTACTCGCTGTCGAAAGCCTCAGGCCAATGAAAAGGGATCCTATGCCACAGCAAACGCCCCACTCCACCTTTGACTAGACCCCTGAATTCGCAAGGAGAGTATTCATACAAAGATATGTGTTCAGTAGTATCGGTACTGAGCATGAGAGGCGACACCATATTCCACCCAATCCTACGCAGAGACAGGATAACAGCCGAGATCGGGCCAAAGCATTGCCTCCGAAGCCCTGGGCGCCCAGCTTAGCCATGATGGCACTCCACGCCGTTCTGAGCATACTGGGAGAGGTGCGACTGACCCAAACACAGCTGGCATATCTGGCTACGGTCAGACGAGTGACATCACAAACTGAGTCATGCATCCTGTCTTGTTGGGTGCACGTGTAAACAGTGAGGGAGGCTACGCCTTTTCTGGCCCCCGCCAGCTCACCAGCAGAAGGCCTCAGCTGCATTAGCAAGGGCGCCCTCGAGGGCGCGAAGTTATTGGCGCTTCGCGCTTCGTGATTCGGTTTCTATTCCTCCTCTTCTCCCCTGGGGGGCGCCGCGAGAGCGCGAAGTTATTCGCACTTCGCGCTTCGCGCAGCACGAAGCGCGAAGTTGGGAGCCCTTGATTCGAGTCGCACCTGTAAGACCTACAACACCCGCCCCATGGCCCGCGGACGGTAAAACACCAGTGCGCGACACAGAGGACGAACTTCAAGCCGCTGGCCCTCGAGTGCCCTGAGCCTTCCTCGTCTACCCAGGACCGCCCCAAGACGTTTGCGCCCAATGTCAAGTCAGGCCTGTCCTTCTACAGGAGGAATCTTCAAAAATAGTCAAACAATTATTCACTGCGTGGAGCTCCCCATATGTGCATCTACTCGCATGGACCTGTCCGCCGTGAATGTCTAGGCGCATGAGCTTTCGAATATTAACGGGCTTCAGTTGTGACGGTCTGGACATCAATCTAACTGCGAATGAATTGGAGTGTGAATGAGCCTCAGTAGTACGAGCGCGTCTCTGTGCATGAGCCTGGGGCCTCCTGGGGCCTCCTGAAACCTACTGGGGCTTCCTGGGGTCTCCAGGAGCCTCTTGGGACCTCCTGGGACCTCCTAGGAAGGTTTCGTGCCCCAGGGGAGGCGCAATCTATAGCAACAGACGTACATAAAACATTGCGGATTAGAGCCACAGGAGAAGGCAACATATAGGAACACGCGTAAAACACCAAGGACTCGTGCCCCAGGAGAGGCCCAAAACATAGGAACATGAGTAAAACATTTAGGATTGTGTACACAGGAGAAGGACCATCTATAGAAACATACGTAGAACATCAAAGAATCGTGCTCCAGGTGAGGCCCAATCGATAGGAGCATACGTAAAACACATGGGATTGGAGCCACTCCTGTTGCCTTCTGAGGCCTCCTGCTCCTGGGGCCTCTCGGGGCCTCCTGTTGCCTTCCGAGGCCTCCTGGCGCTTCCTGTTGTCTCCTGGGGTCTCCTGTGGTTTCCTGAGGCCTTCTGGAGCTTCCTGGGGCCTCCTGGAGCCTCTTGGGACATCCTGTGGCCTCTTGAGTCTTTCTGTGGCCTCCTGATGCCTCCTGGGACCTCATGTGGTCTCCTGGAGCCTCCTGGAGCCTGTTGGAGCCTCCTGTGGCATCCTGAGAAGAATCTGCGCCCACGAGCCTGGCCACCAAAACTAGCAAACCGATCGAGACATCCTCAAAATCTGGCCCACCTGGGGGGTGAAAATGAGCGCCTCGCTCGAGACATCCTCCAAATCTGCTCCGAAAGCGAAGGATGTTGGGCACAGAAACAGGCAAACCGCCTGAGACATCCCCACAAAATGGCCGCGAACGAGCCCGTGCAACCACCCCTGGCGGCTCCCCTTAGGGGTGCTGAAATGAGCGCCTCGCTCGAGACATCCTCCAAATCTGCTCCGAAAGCGAAGGATGTTGGGCACAGAAACAGGCAAACCGCCTGAGACATCCCCACAAAATGGCCGCGAACGAGCCCGTGCAACCACCCCTGGCGGCTCCCCTTAGGGGTGCTGAAATGAGCGCCTCGCTCGAGACATCCTCCAAATCTGCTCCGAAAGCGAAGGATGTTGGGCACAGAAACAGGCAAACCGCCTGAGACATCCCCACAAAATGGCCGCGAACGAGCCCGTGCAACCACCCCTGGCGGCTCCCCTTAGGGGTGCTGAGTATGAGTAAGTCTGTGTATGAGTAAGTCTGTGTATGTGTACGTCTGGGTATGACTAATACTGTGTATGAGTAAGTCTGTGTATGAGTAAGTCTGTATATGAGTATGTCTGAGTGTGAGTAAGTCTGAGTATGAGTAGGTCTGAGTATGAGTAAGTCTGAGTATGAGTAAGTCTGTGTATGAGCAAGTCTGAATATGTCCGACAGGAGGGGAGGAGAAAAGAGGAGGAGGAAGGAGGAGGAGTAGGAGGCGTCCAAGTAATAACAAGAACCCCATCTTAGGATATGGGGAATAATCTGGAGACGATTTGTTTGACAAAGTTTGAATGTTGTTGTGCATTTTTGGGTGTATCTTTTATTTCTCGTCTAAAATTCGCCTGTAGGGGGACGTACCCGACCTGAGCCCAGTGCTTCTGTGCGCAACACCTCCAGCAAATGTGTCATGGCCTAAGTTGCGGGCACACTTAAATGATTTGAGGTTAAGCTGACACGCTCGAGCTCGCTGCGGTTCCTGCCCTCCCACTCCGCCCGCACAGGCCCCCGAACCCTCCCCCACACCCTAACCAGATAATACATCTGGGCTATGGGGCGATGCTCGCTAGGCTGGTCTGGCTTCGGCAATCCGACCAGCTCGGTGGCCACGCGACTCTGCGGCCAGCACCCTAGCATCTCGCACCGCAAAGAAAGAAGGGCTACAGTCTGGAGCGATGCGTCAGTGAGATGCCACAGGCTGCAAGATGCAAGCCGGCCTGTACCCACAGCTGGGGTGGCCGAACATTTGCGCACAGCCGACCGCACCTCCTGATGAGTGATGGGCGGCAGCTCAAGGCCAATTGTTAGCGCCAAGTGGCAAGTCCAGCCTACTGCACCGGTGCTTGGCCCATATGGTCGCCCAATCGTATGAACAATCATCGTTCATTTCTCAGCCACGCGCAGGGGGGGTGGGGGGAGGGGGGAGGGCTTCTTAAAGAGCCCCTGCTTCTTAGAAGGCGCGGGCCTTATCTGTAGATGTAAGGCAGGCGCCTTCTAAGAAACAGCCTCCTTCTAAGAAGCCCCCTGTGCGCGCCGCCAATTTTCAAAATGCTCGGGGAAAAGTAGGATGAGGAGGAGGAGGAGGAGGAGGAGGAGGAGGAGGAGGAGGACGACGACGACGAGGAGCGGCGCACGGAGGGCGCGTGAAGAAGGAGGGCGGCGCTCTGGACTGCCGCGGGGGGCACGCTCACTTTTTTCCAGCGCGAATACTGCCCTGCGGCGGAGAGCGGCGCTGAGTGAGGGGGGGGGTGAGGGGGAGGTCACCGCCCACCAAACCACCCCAACCCAACCCGAAGGTGCCTTCCATTTCCAGTTGGGGGGGGGGGCGGGGAACGTTGAGAAAACAAATCTGCAGCCCGTACCCCCCCCCCGAACCCGAAATTCGGGTCTTCGGGTTGGGTTGGGGTGGCCTGGTAGGTAGTCAGGCGCGGCGGGGTCGCGGCCCGCTCCCGCGCCTGCGGCGTCGCTCCCCAGACGCCTCCTCCGGCCTGTCGCCGTGGAGAAGCGACGTCCCGAGGGAGCGGCCTTCCCGAGGTGTCTCACCGCTGCTGGCCCCCCTGGGGGCCCTGCCACGACCAGCCACAGTTTGGGGGCGCTGTGGTCCTCACCCCCCTTGGAGGACCGTCGCTGCATACCGCGCTCGACTGGCCGACCAGACGCCTCGGTGCATACCTCCAGCCCCTCCTCCAGGGGAGGACAAACCAGCAGGACCCGACAAGTGGCGTTCACCAAACGGCCTTGGCGTTTGCTAAACAGCCCTGCCCTGTTCGACTCCTTCTCTGGGTGCATTTACCAAACGGCTTCGCGTGTCGGGGTGGTTCTCATCGGGGTAGATTTTCTGCCCTCTACTCCCGGTGCCGAGGGGCCCCCCTGGTCGGCGATGAGCGGGGCGCCCTTTATTCTAGCAGGCAGGCCGTGCCCTCTCTCGCGCGGACGCCCTGTCCCCTGGGTGGCACGAGCGCCGATGCCCAGGCCCGGTGTCCACCTGCAGCGACGACGGGGACTGCGTGTTCCCCGACGGGTACTGGTCCTCGACCCGCATGGGCTTCTGCGACAGGTGCGACGACTGGAGCAGTGACGCTGACGTCGGCAACTCGAGCTGCACCAACACCTGCGTTGGTATGGTGCCCTACCCGCACGAGGTGGGCCGCCAAGAAGTGGTTTGGCCCGTCCTGCCTCGCGTGATGCGACGACTGACGCTTGCTCGTCGCCATGTGCGAGGCGCTGCCCCCCGACTTCACCTCGCAGTCGTGTCTCGCGTGCAGCGACGACTGACGTCATGCTCGGCCGCCATGCGCCCAAGGCGCAAGGGGATGCCCGCGCCGAATTCACTGGTGCCTCTTCGTATGGACGCTCGATAATCAGAGCGACGCCTTGTTTCGGCTGACGCCTACCAACACAGGCTTGCTGCTGCTGGCCGCGTGCCCGCTCGCGCCTGGCCTGCCCCGAGCTCGCCACGGGGGGCCCCGAGCCCCCGTGGGAGCCACGGCTGCCGTGCGACCGACTTGGCGGGGGGCGCCGTGCCGCCGATACCAAACTTTCCAGCCGCCTCGGCACAGGCGTCCCCGATGGCGGAAACTCTTTTTTTTTTTTTCTCTCTCTCTCTCTCTACATATCGACATATATGTGTATACACATGTATTGTATATATACACATACATACATGAGTGTGTGTGTGTGTGATCTTATACGGGAAGCTGTCCGCTGACAGAGGTGGGGCAAAGACTCGAGGAGGGGAACGGAGGTGCCCCGCGGTCGCCAGGTCGAGGAGGGCTTCCGCTTCCAGCACCTCGTCCCGCGGGCGTCCGGGCTGCCGCGGTCCGGCGAGGCGGCCCCTTCTCTTCCTCCTCCCATCTCGCTCTCTTCGTCCCGGAAGACCAGGGGCGGAGGAGGGGGAGAAGGAGCAGGAGGAGGAGGAGGAGGAGGAGGAGGAGGAGGAGGAGGAGGAGGAGGGGGGAGAATGAGGGAGGAGGAGGGGTCTCTGGAGTCTCTGCCTGATCGCGTAGCGATGTACTCTGCTCGGGACCGCACGGCGCGGTGCCACCTTCCACTCAGAAGGCCTTCGACAGCAGGGGGTGGTTCAACGCGTCGACGCTGAGGAAATGGCTGCACCGAGAGCTGAGAGAAGATCTCTCACCTCACTGCCGCCGTCCTGCTTCGTCGGTGTGTTGCCCTTTGTAGACTCCCATTTCCATTCGTAACGTTGAGTAGGACCGACTCCAACCTGTGTGTGAATCCATCTCCCATTACTGCCTTGTGATGCGGCCGCAAGGTGTGCAACACGTCGCACGAAAGGCTGGGATTTCCATCTCATGGCTCGTGTGATGCATTTATCTTCAAACTCCTTCTGTTCTGCAGCTCGCTCGCGGAGCAACGCTTCCACGTCTGACTCGGTCATTTTTCCACTTCTGTAGCTGACGACGTCGGGCTCGACCTTCGCACCGCGCGTCCGATCCTCGTCGTTGAAGCTGATGGCATTGGGCTCGTGCTTCGTCTCCGCCACTGCCGCCATCCAAGACTTCTCGCATGCACCATACTCGGGTCTGTAGCTGATGACGTCGGGCTTGACCTTCCCGTCATGCGACACAGCCTTGTCGTTGTAGCTGATGGCATTGGGCTCGTGCTTCGTCACTGCCACTGCCGCCATCCAAGACTTCTCGCATGCACCGTCCTCGGGTCTTTAGCTAATGGCGTCGGGCACGACCTTCCCGTCACGCGACACAGCCTCGTCGTTGTAGCTGATGGCATTGGACTCGTACTTCGGCTCCGCCACTGCCCCCGTCCAAGCCTTCTCGCATGCTCCGTCGTTGTAGCTGATGGCATTGGGTTGGTGCTTCGTCTCCGCCACTGCCGCCATCCAAGACTTCTCGCATGCACCGTACTCGGGTCTGTAGCTGATGACGTCGGGCTTGACCTTCCCGTCATGCGACACAGCCTTGTCGCTGTAGCTGATGGCATTGGGCTCGTGCTTCGTCACCGCCACTGCCGCCATCCAAGTCTTCTCGCATGCACCGTCGCTGTAGCTGATGGCATTGGGCTGCTGCTTCGTCTCGGCCACTGCCACCATCCAAGACTTCTCGCATGCACCGTCATCGGGTCTGTAGCTAACGACGTCGGGCTCGACCTTGGCGTCACGCGACGCAAACCCGTCGTTGTAGCTGATGGCATTAGGCTCGTGCTTCGTTTCCGCCACTGCCGCCATCCCAGACTTCACGCATGTGTCGTCTGCGGGTCTGTAGCTGATGACGTCGGAGTCGACCTTTGCGTCAGCTAACACAGCCTCGTCGTTGTAGCTGATGGCATCGGGCTCGTGCTTCGTCACTGCCGCTGCCGCCATTCCAGACTTCTCGCATGTGTCGTCCACGGTTCTGTGGCTGTGGACGTCGGGCACGACCTTCGCGTCGTGCGACACAGTCCCTTCGTTGTAGCTGATGGCATCGGCCTCGTGCTTCGCCTCCGGCTCTGCTCGCTGCTGCCACTGCCATTCTGACCCCCACGTTCTTGCCGTGTCCTGCTGAGGCTCCCACTGTCCATCTTGCTCCCACTCGCTGCTCCCAACGCTGTAGCTGACGACGTTGGGGTCCATATACTGCATCTTGCTGAGCTGCTCCACCTCACGGGTTAGGCGGTGGATGGCTCGCTCAGCCGACCACTGTGCCCATGCCCGCCGGGCTTTGCGCTCCTTCGGGGTGAGCCTTGGGCGCCACTCTCCGGCGCCCATCCCGTAGCACCGTTTGAAACTCCAGTGTTTGTTAACGTCAAAGAACATGCGACAGCTGCGACGAGATCCCCCAAGCACCGCGCGGAGGTCCTGGAGCCGGCCTGGGGCAAGGGAAGCCTGGGCCTGGGTTGCTTGAGTGAGGGAGGAGGAGGGGGAGCGGAGGAGGAGAAGGAGGGTGATTTCCCGTCCGGGGGTGGCTCATATCGGGGGTGGCGTCTCGGGCCGCTTTCCGAGCCCACTGCCGCGGACTTGCGGTCCCTTGCGGCCCCTCGCGGGCTTAGTGGAGCGCTGGCTCGGTCCCCTCGCCTACCCGTTCAGCCTGTCTGGGTTCCGAGGTGGTCCCGCGAGGACTTGCTGAGACGATCCGGCGTCTCGGCGGAGCAGCTCGAAGATTGGAAGCTTGTGGAGCCCGGGTTTCTCTCGGATAACAATTGATCCGTGGTGGACATTTCTCGTCATTTCCTGGGCTGCGTCTGTTTTTCCGTTCAGGCGCCGCTGACGTCGTCGCTCGCCCAGCTCGATACATATATATATATAGATAGTGCGTTTACGGTTGATGTGTGGGCTAAGGGGGCAAGTGCTTGTTGGCCGCATTCGACCGCACGGCAGTTGCTCTGGCTTCGAGGGGCCTTCGAGGAGGGCATGCTTCCTGGGGGCTCGCGTGTTCACGCCCCCACCGCACTGCAGGCCCAGCGGCCTCGGATCTACGGCTGGTGCGAGGGGCGGCTCGCACCCGGGGAGCCTCGCCTTGGCGGAGGCTGGAGGGCTGCCGGAGGTATGCGAGCTCTGCTGCTCGGGCTCGCAAGGCAGGCGGCGCGGGAGGCGCGGCTGGCGCCGTGCGAGCGGGCGCTGCTGCTGGAGCAGGCTCGCCACCTCGGAGCCCAGCTCGGAGCGCTCGCGAGGCTCGAGCCAGATGCCTCCCAAGGCGAAGGGCAAGGCTAAGGCGAAAGGCAAGGCCAAAGCAGCCCCTGGCGGAGGCGGTCGTGGCCGCGGAGGAGGCGCTCCGGGCGATCACCGACGTGTGTGTGCGAGGAGGCGCTGGGCCGGGGGTTGCTGGTGGAGGCGGTGCTCCTGCGCCAGGCGGGCTCCACGCACTTGGCGGAACCGCGGGCCCCCCGCCGGCTGGCGCGGCAGGTGCCCCCGTGGTGCCAGGGTTCGGCGCCCTCCCCGGGCTCCCTGGCGGCCTCGGCGGTCGGGGCCGCGCTGGTGGGCGCGCTCGCCGCGCCTGGCGGCGGTGCTGCTGGCGGCGTGGGGGCCCCGCCTGCTGCCGCGGCGCTCTGGGCTGGCGCGCCCCTCGGAGCGGTTGGAGGCGTCGCCATCCCAGCTGATGCTTTTTTTTTTTGTTCAACCCCAACGTGTTATCCTGCAATGACTGGGGCGGCGACAGCCTGCAGAAAGATCCCTGCCAGAGTTAGGCAGGGATGCAAGGCCAACTGCAGGGATCCTGCAGCTGGAAAAGCATAATACCCACAAGCTCACAACTCAGGAGAAAAAGGCGGCCCTCTCCATGGTCGGGCGGCAGGTCTCGCGGAACCCACAGCCCAGGAACGGGGCCTCCGACGATGACCTCTTCACCTGAATAGTCGTACCCTCCCCTGGCGGTGTTGGGAGATTCCCAAATCGGAGCTAATGTCGACCGCATGCCGCCGTCAAGGCGCCGCCGCCTGCGTACACAGGAGCGGGACGCGGCACCCAAACCTTCCCAAGAGCGCAGCTGCTCCTCGACCACGGAGATGTGCTCAACATCCATGTCCTTCGAGACCTCCACCACGGTGGCATTGTCACCAAGGCCATCTTTACCACAAGGAATAGGAACGACTACATCTTTAGAATCACCACGACAAAAATTGACTCCATCAAGAAACCCATGATGAGCGGCAACTCCAGGCACAAAGGGCGCCGCGCAAGCCCGAAGTGCAGAAAAGGAAGCCGCCACAACACATGGGGGCTTGGCTCCCAAGCGAGGCCCACGTTGCGCAGAGTTGAGCTCGGCAGGCGAGGCGGTGACGATGTCGATCCCCTCGGCAACCGAGTGCAGGGCAACGTTCCGACGAAGGACATCAGTGTGCTCCACGGGCTCGTCCAAGAGCAGTGCCTCCAGCGCAGGCGCCGCGGCCGCCAGCCGAGGGCCCAGCTGGGGGCACCTGTCCGAACCCAGGGAGTAGGCCAGGTCGTAGTACTTCATTTTCCATCCCTCAGTGATGGACCGCACGCTCAGCAGAAGCAGCGGCGGCCTTCTGGGCAGACCGGCGAGCAGCTGAGGAGGAAGCCTTGCCGCCATCGAGGGCAGCACCCCGCGCCATCCGCCGCGCGCTGGAGCGAAGGGCCGCCGATAGGCTTTCGCCAGAAGCGGGCCCTTGAACCAAAGCGCGGGAGCTGACTTGAGCCAAAATGGCTAAGGAGTGCAGCTGGACCCCCTGGCAGACGGCGCCTGGACGCAGGCCTCAGGGCTGGTGGGTGCTGGCTGGGCCCAGGGGATGAACGTGGAGCTGTCGTGCCATGGGCGCCATCAGCGGCGCCGCCCTGTTCGAGGTGGACGAGATCGGTACGCCTGGGGTCGAGGGCCAGTACCTGAGCGCCCAGTTCCGGGGAGCGTCGCTGCCAGCCAAGGCGGTGCGCCTCGACGGCGCCTTCTCTACTCGTGGAGCTGGCCCTGCTGGCTTGCTGCGCCTCTGCGCGCAGGGCCCCGCGCGCTGCGGCATGATCAGAGTTGAGGCCGTGCAGGCTGGGCGCGCCGTCCTGCGCGTCGAGTGGCTGCAGCTTCGGACTGCGCGGGGACTGGCGGAGCCTCGGGTGCGTCCGAGCGCCTTCGGAGGGCGCGGCGGCGGCGGGCCTCGACGGGCCTTGGGGCCGATCCCTGGCGGCGCCGCGCCTGACCGCTTGGCGGCTCGCGCCCTCGCAGGAGAAGGGGCTGGCGCCCGCGGCGTCGTCGGTCGGGGCAGACGGCGGCAGCGCAGCGACTCAGGTAGCCGCAGTGATGGCGACGGCGAGACGCTTTTTCGCGACGCCCCCCCCGTGGCGGCAGCGCGAGGTTGTTGGCGGAGAGGCAGCCCGGCGCCCTCTACGACGAGGCGACGCAGAGCATCGCTCGCGTGATGGGCCTGCGGGAGGGGGCGGGCGGTGCCGAGGCGAGTTCGAAGGTGGTCGGCTACTTGCAGGCGATCGTCGTCGGCCACCACCCCGTCTCGTAGCTGCGGGCCAATGCGGTGCGCGAGCTGCAGACGCTGGCGACGGCGCTGGACTTGCTGGAGAGCGGATCGCTGCCGCAGGTGAGCGACGTCCTGATGCAGAGGTTCGAAGCGCTGGAGCCCTCACTGTCGGATTCGAGTTGGCAGGTGGCGAGCGAGCTGGAGATCGTGCCCGACGCCAGGCCGCCCCCCGCCTCGATGGGCGAACACGGTTCTTATAGGATTCCTTCGAGATTCGTACAGGGTTCATAGGATTGCTTTAGGCCTCCTATACTATTCCTGCAGGATCCATATAGGATTCGTAGGAGTCCTATCGGATTCTTATGTGATTCGTATAGGACTCCTATCGGAGTCTTATGGAATTCGTACCGAATTTGTTCGATTCTGATAGGATCCCTATAGGATTCATTTGATTTTCATCGGACTCTTATGGGATTCGTGAAGGATTCATATGGTGTCATAAGGATTCCGATGGGATCGCCATAGGACCTCCAGGATTCATATGACTCCTGTTGGATTCTTATTGATTTCTTCTAGGATTCGCAGGGTTCCTATTGGATTCCTAGAGGATTCGTGTAGGAATCGTATGATTCCAATACGGTCCCCATCGGATTCATCGGATTCCTATATGACTCCTATAGGTCGCATAGGATTCCTGTAGGATTTCTATCGGATTCCTATAGGCTTCTTAGGATGCGCATCGGATTCCTAGAGGCTTCCTTATAGGATTCCCAAAGGTGTCTTAGGATTCCCATAGGATTCCTAGAGGCTTCCTATAGGATGCCCAAAGGCTTCTTAGGATTCCCATAGGGTTCCTAAAGGCTTTCTATTGGACACCCAAAAGCTTCTTAGGATTCCCATCGGGCTCCTATGGGATTCGTAAGACTTGTATAGGATTCCGACAGGTTTCCTATAGGATTCCCATCGGATTCTTGGAGGGTTCCTGTAGGACACTGGGGATCCTAGAGGCTTCCTAGGATTCCTACAGGATTCCTAGACGTTTCCTGTAGGGTGCCTATAGTATTCCTAGAGGCTTCGTAGGATTCGTAGAATTCCCATGGGAATCCTAAAGGCTTCCTGTAGGATTCCCATCGGAATCCTAGAGGCTTCCTGTAGGATTCCCATCGGTATCCTAAAGGCTTCCTGTAGGATTCCCATTGGAATCCTAAAGGCTTCCTGTAGGATTCCCTTCGGAATCCCATGGGATTCGCAGGATTCCCATAGGGATCCCATAGGACTCGTAGGATTCCCATAGGAATCCCAGAGGATTCAGAAGATTCCCATAGGATTCCCATCGGATTCTTCGGATTCTCATGGGATTCCCACAGGATTCCTAGGATTCCCATAGGATTGCCATCGGATTCGTCTGCTTCCCATAAGATTCCCATAGGATTCTTAGGATCCCCATAGGATCGCCATAGGATTCCTACAGGATCCATCTAGGACCTATAGAGGATTCCTATAGGATTCCTACAGGATCCATATAGGACTTATAGAGGATCCCTATCGGATTCGTATAGGATTCATATGAATCCTATCGGATTCCTATAGGATTCGTAGGATTCCCATCGGATTCCCATCGGATTTTTTGTTGTTTAATTAAACCCGGACCGTTGTTGTGTTGTGTTGTTCCAGGGGGGGTGTCCCCAGACGCTCCGAGGCCTGGGAAGGGTCCCTGCCCCCCAAAGGACGAGAGCGCTACAGCTCCCATTGCAGCTCCCACTAGCGTTCCCAGTGCAGTTCCGCTACAGCTCCCGCTACAGCTCCGATTACAGCTTCCTCCCATGTCTGCTCCCAGTGCAACCACCACAGCTCCCGCACTACAGTTCCAGCTACAGCACTCACTACAGATCCCTCGCGGAGTGAGGACCTTCTCGCAGAGGGCGCCCGGCAATGGAGTTCTGGCCACAGTCTCAGCGCAGCTCTCGCTGTATCCTCACACGGGGCCGGGGAAAAAGGTTGGTGCTTCTCGTACGCGTGTCCCTTCCGGGCCCCCCCCCCCGGAGGCCAGCGAAGGGGTCTTCGCCCCGTGAGCGCCAACCTGCCAGTCACGGGGCGGGGTAAAGGCTGTGTGCGCCATGGAGTGCGAGCGGTGGACCCATCCCCATCATGGGGCCGGGGTGAAGGTTGTTCCGTTGTTGTTGAAGTCTCATTTTTGAAAAATAACCCCATGCCGCAGAGAATAAACACACAGGGATAATAAAGTTCGGGGTCACGGGGGGATACTCAAAGTTGCCCACCACAGGCCAGCATCAAGAGATGATCAAGAGGAGCGAAAGCCGAGGATATCTTGAGACATCCTTGGCTTTTGGTCCTCTCTGAAACATCCTCAATAATGATCTGTCTCGCTTGAGACATCCTCGACAAATCTCTCGTTTCTTGCTCGTGTAGGGTAGCTCATGTGCTTCGTATTCCTGGGATAATGAACCACAGCGATAAACAAGTTCAGGGGGGCACGGAGAGAAGGAGAAAGGCTGAGAGAGAGAAAGAAAGAGAAATAGAAAGAGAGAGAGAGAGAGAGAGACACACACAAAGAGAGACAGAGACAAAGAGAGAGAGAGAGAGGAGAGGAAGATGAGAAGGAGGAAAGACAAATCCAAAGTTCAAAACTTATTAGATTTTATGTGTAAGCGCTTAATGGAAATTGAAATTTGCATCTGCTCGAGTAGTCCCAGGATAATCAACCACAGCGATTAACAAGTTCAGGGGGCATGGAAAAAAGGAGAAAGGCTGAGAGAGAGAGAGAGAGAGAGAAAGAAAGAGAAAGAGAGAGAGAGAGAGAGAGAGAGAGAGAAAGAGACACACACAAAGAGAGAGAGAGACAGACAATGAGAAAGAGAAAAGAGAGGAGAGGGAGATGAGAAGGAGGAAAGACAAATCCAAAACTCAAAACTTATTAGATTTTATTTGTAAGCGCTTAATGGAATTTGACATTTTCATCTGCTCGTGTAGGGTACCAGGATAATCAACCACAGCGATAAACAAGTTCAGGGGGGCACGGAGAGAAGGAAAAAGGCTGAGAGATATAAAGAAAGAGAAAGATAAAGAGAGAGACAGAGAGAAAGAGAGAGAGAGACACAAATAGAGACAGCGACAAAGAGAGAGAGAGGAGAGGAAGATGAAAAGGATGAAAGAAAAATCCAAAGTTCAAAACCTATTAGATTTTATGTGTAAACGCTTAATGGAAATTAGACTTTTCATCTGCTCGTGTAGGGTAGCTCATGTGCCTCGTTTTCCCAGGATAATCAACCACAGCGATAAAAAAGTTCAGGGCGCCAGGGGGAGGAGGAGAAAGAGACAGAGAGAAAGAAGAGGAGGAAGAGGAGGAGGAGGAGGAAGAGCAGGAAGAGGAGAGAAGGGAGAGGGGCAGGAGGAAGAGGAGGAGGAGGGGAATGAGCAGGAGCAGAGGGAGGAGGAGGGGGAGGAGAAAGGAGGAGCAGGAGGAGGGGGAGCAGGACAGGATTCCTTAAGCACTGCTTGTTTCGCTTGAGACGTCCTTGCGGAATTGGTTGTTTCGCTTCAGACATCCTTCAGACGTTCGGCGAACTTTTCACAGTGATAATGAAGTTCGGCCTCCGCGCTCTCCGCCTACAGTTGAAAGCCTTCTAGGCCGACGATAACCAACTCAAATGACTTAAGGGGGGGGGTATTTTATTATCTGCGGCATGTGGTTAAAAGTATTGTTGATCCCCCCGCACCGGTGTAAACTGTTTTTTCTCAGTCAAAATGTGCCCCTCGACGCTCGCCCCCTTGTTTTTGACAGGGAAAGTCTTCCTGGTTAATCAGGCCCCCCCCTCCCGTCTGAGGCTTCCTCGCAATTTATTCAAGCTCAAGAACGGCGCTCCCGCCTAAGATTTCCTTGCGCTTTAGTCTAGACCCCCGCTCCCGCCAGACATCCCCTTTTCAGGAATTGCGCTCTCGCCTGTGACTTTTTCGCAGTTTATTCAGACATCGCGCTATCTACGCTCAGGCACCACGCTCGCGCCAAGGACGCCGTCACACTTTACTTAGGAATCGCGCTCTCGCCCTACTCAGGCATCTCGCTTGAATGTCCCACCCGCCCGACCCGCCCGTCAGAGGATCGCCCGCCCGTCGTGGACTGCCGCCCGAGACGTCCTTGTGGAATGGCTCTTCCGCCTAGGACTTCTTCGAACGTTCGCACTCTTACCTTCCTGCTCCTCCCTCCTCCCGGGCCGCCTCCCCCCTCCTTCCGATTCCCTCTCCCTCGCCTCCAACACCTCGCCGAGCAGCACCAGAGGCGTTACATGGCGCTGTTTATGCGAATAGAACCCGTGTAATACCCTCACATGTACTCCTTATCCTCACCTCTCCTGCGCCTGGCCGTTTGGGCTCAGGCATTGGGACAGATCGATCAGACCTTTGATCGTGCAGGAGGGAAAGTCATCCATCTATCCCTCCTTCCCTCTACCAACGGATCAGGGGTTCTGCACCCTTGTACTTCAACCCCGTTCACAGGTTACCACCCCTTTAAAGCTCACTGTTCATCGAACCCCGAGTCGCGATCTCGCACGCGGCCTCGATGGAGCCCAAGCGGCGCATGCGCCGTAAGGGGTCCATCGGGGCCTCGCGTCCGAGCTCTCCGACGGCGCGACAGCTCGGTGACGAGTTGGAGAGCCTTAGTGCGGACTGTGTTGGTGTCCCAGGTACCCCCCCCCCCCCCAGTTCCGACGGGCCCGAGGCGCGGCTAGCTGCTGAACTTCACCGAAGCACCGCCCGCGGGGGGACAGGAGGAGTAGGAACAGGTAAGAAGGAGTTTCACACGCCTACCTTCGATCCTCCATCTCCTCCTCAGTCGGGAGCAATCCCAACTGCGTCAGGCGAAAGCCTCACTGGTCCTGATACTCCAGGGCGCTTTCGCGCTAACCGCCGATGGACCTCAGGTGCTGGTACCCCCAGCCCTGCGACCGTTCCTGTTGCGGAGCACGTAGCCACCTTCGAGGAACTCAGTAGACCAGTGGCGGCACAGCCCCAGACGCAGTACCCCAAGGTATCATCGGATGAGACACCACACACACACGGTCCTAGCCGCAGCTCGTCCGCGCGCAACCGTCGTGGGGCCCCAGGCCCACACGGCGAGAGTAGGTCGAGCCCGCGCACTGCCTCTCAGAGGCCATGCACTCCCCGCGAGAGGGGGCGGAGGGAAGCTGACGCTCCCCACCTCTCCATCTCTGACGACCCGCTGGCGGCGACGTCCGCCGCAGGTGAAATAGCTGAGCTCAGAGACCAGGTTGAAACCTTCGTGCCCAGGCAATACTCTGGACTACAACAGAGCGTTCAGACGAACGCTGCCAACACTGCAGCCATGCGCCAAGATCTTGACGGCGCCTTAGGGCTCATCGATTCCAGGATTGCCGAAGATCGACGCATCATAGGTGAGCTGCAGTGCCAGGTTGATCGTGAGGTGTCACACTCAGGTGAACGAACGGCGATGGTCGAGAACCTGCGCAACTACCTAGCGCAGATGGAGCAACAGCTTGTGCTCGTACGCGACACAGGCGTTTCAGCAGTCAGGATCCTCCACGATGAGATCCACGACCAGCTCCGCAACCGACCGCCACCGGCCGAGGCCACCGACCTTGGCGACGTTCAGTCTCAGATCAATGATCTTCGATCCCACATGGGCCGCACTACGGCGACGCTTCGCAACGAAGCACGCACCAACTCGTCGAACCTGATCGACATGTTGCAACGCGCTGAGAGAGTCATCGCCCAAAGGCTTGATGCGACCAACGCTGTCGTGCAGCCACTTGCTAACCGGATCTCTGAGATCGAGCAGCGTTTTCCTGGCGCACAGGACGCCCTGGCAGAGTTGCGTGTCGGACGAGCTCAGACTGGCCAGCTGGATTCTCCCCCCCCCGTTTTACGATTTCGCCCGCCTCACTGACAGGTTGCAGGAGGTTGAGAAGGCGGCGGACCACGCGCAGTTGGAGCTCTCCCAGGTTATTCGTGAGAGAGATACTGAGAAGGTACGTGTCGAGGGGCACCTCTCACGTCTGGAAAGTGAGGCGGAGGCACAAGGCGCCCGTCTCCGAGCCTACGAGCAACGACTTGATCGGCATTCACAACGTTCTCGGAATACTGATGAATACACACGCCAAAAGGTGGCCCAGATACACGAAGACATGACGAGCTGGACAAATCAACTGATCGACCACACCAACGACACAAGTCTTCACCTTCGACCTGCAACCGACCTGCACAGGCCGACGGCAGCGTCCGCCGAAGCACCACAAGCTTCTGCAGGACAACAACGACGTACGTCACCAGGAGCAGCCTCTGCGGCAGCTTCAGCACAGACACGCCATGTGTCTCCTGTGCGCACAGAACCGACTACTGACGGTGCACCGATACCCTCACAACCATTGTCTGCGGTTTCGGTCAACACTACTACTCCTATCAAGGAGTCAGACACCGTCCGAGCCCCTGTCGTGCCTAAGATTACGCAGCTGCTCGAGTGGCAGCAAAAGGTACGGAAGAACTTTGGCGCCGCCTCAGGGCGACCATCCAAAGCATGCGCCTTCCTATGCGTGGCTGAACAGCCCGAGTGTACCTTCGAGGACTTACGAGACAGTGGAGACTTTGAGAGCATCGATTGCAAACTCGCTACCGCTCTCAGCGACATCTTATCCCCAGACTTGCGCTACCAAATCAGGCTCACCGAAACCAGAGAACACAAAGCAGGACGCATGCTCAAAGGACGCCAGATATACTGGCACATCCTACAGTCCTACAAAGTGACAGAGGCTGATGACGACCTGCACGACTTCGAGCGCCTTAAAGAACTGAGGATGAGAGATGAAGGTTTGCAGCGTTTCATTACTGATTGGGACGCTTTACTATTGGAGTGCCGAGAAGCACCCGACTTAAAGATCTTGGAATCTCTGTTTCGTACACAGTTTCGGAGACATGGTTGGATGGAACAAGACATGTATGAGTGCCAGCGCATGAAGATCAGCGACCCGACTCGTACCTATGATTGGCTCCGGCAGCGCGTCCTGGACGTACTGGAGCCCAAACAATTGGAAAATAATCAAAATAAGTTACGGTGCGAACGCGAGACACGTTCTCAAGTCAATGTATGTGTTGCCTGGAAGAAAGGCAATTGTCGCAATGGTGAACGATGCAAGGTTTTGCATGCATATTCCAGGGATTGGAAGAACAATAGATCTTCCAGAGCATCGACCGCTGGTGGCAACTCCCGCCGCAGCATGTCAACCCCTGCGAATCACAAGAAGCCAGCTTCGAAACCATTTTGCTTCGAGTTCGCCAAGCGCAACACATGCAACAGAGGCGACAAGTGCAACTTTCCACACGTTGCACAGTGTAAAGACTTCGCACATGACAAGTGCCCTAAGGGCGACAAGTGCAAATACGCTCATCTTACACCTGGTGCGAAGACTCCCGGGCGAAGCCCGAGTCGACCACGGACCTCCAGTCAGGATAGTCGTGGCCGACCACCATCCCGCGGATCAGGAAGCCAACGTTCTTCACAACGCGGGGGGCTCCGCTACGCAAACGACTCACGCCATGGACGTGACAACCGACGCCACTACGACCGATCTCGTTCATCCTCCAGGAGGTCTCCAGATTCTCGCAGTCAGTCGAGAAGTCGTTACGACAGATCTTCGAGATCTACCTCCCGAGGACGAGACAACCGCGGCGGCGGACGTGGCAGCCCACGCGGCCGTGATAGATCATGCGGTAGTGACAGAGGACGTGGCAAACGTTCCACGAGCCGTGGTTCGTCCCGTGGTTCTCCCCACGCCAGAGCACGTTCTCCAGCCAACTATCGACGTTCACGCCGTTCCGACCGCAGTTTCGTCATTCGTGACAAGACCCTCATGGCCAACACTAAGGTCACTACGACATCTACCAAACCACGCCGTCGGATACGCTTCGACACACATAACGTGGAATTACTACCTACATACCGTATCTGGCAGGGCCAGATTGGACAAGTGGAAGGAGATGCCGAACGAGGGTGACATTGTCAATGTACCAGACCCGCTACCACAACGATGGTGGGATCAGAGTGCAGACGCTCTACGAGAATGTCAAAAAGAGGCACAGCTGTGGTACAAAGAACTATGCGACTACCGACGCAACAAGGAGTCGGTGGTCACACCAACTGCGATCCGATAGTACGACGACGCTACCAAGCAGCCATCTAAGAAAGCCCAGACGAAGACAACGGCGATGCAAGTCGTCCCACCACGCTCGACTGCTGCATTGACACGATCTTGGGTTCTCGACAGTGGTTCTGCGCATCATATTCAGGGTAAACATGAACTGACGCAGACTGAATCGGATCGCATATCTATTCGCGAAGAGCATTTTCTGGAAACTGCCACTGGTGATCGTACTGTCAACGAGCACTACGACATACGGCTACCCGAGGTTGGCTTACATAGTTCAGCCCTTGCCTTGCCAGACTGTCCATCATTACTATCAGTTGGGAAATTGATAGGGGTTGATGGCTTTCGGCAGCTTTGAGATCCCGAGCTGGGCTACTTGCTTCAGGATCCGGGGGGCCAATGGTATAAGATTCCAGTCAACAATAGAGTTCCAGAATTACGACTCGACGACCTGATACTGATACCGCCACCACGCCTATGCACTTCGTCAGCACCCCGACGTCGTCAGCGCAAGCGTCCATCCGCCCGCTGCAACGACATATGTTGGTGCTGCAAAACTACAGAGCAGTCAACAACTGCAGATGAGCTGCGGCCCCACATAGGGATCTGCCCAAAGAGACCTCATGTCGGCGAGGGAGGGGGAGCACGGACCGCCACGGTCGAAGAACCTCCCGACACAAATAATGCCGAGACCAACGTGGACACACCCATCGACTCGATCATGTCTCAGACGCAGTGTTCTCCTCCAACATGCGGGGGGCTAGCAGATACAGCTCAAGCAGATACCGACATACCGACGGAGACGCTCACACTAGTGATCCACGACAATGATCGCGTTCTTCCAAACAGACAGAAGAAACCCATCGACCCTATGCATTACATGACTCACAGTCCAAAACATCCAGACTGTGAGATTTGTTCTCGCACGATGGCGCAGAATGCTCCGTGTCGCCGACAGCGCAAACCACATCCACCGGCAGACCCCACCGACGAGGACACAGCCTACGAGGCTTTTATCCCGATCAAGTTTGGGGAAGCTCTAACTGCCGACCATATCGTCTTGGCCAAAGACGATGCCGCCGACAAGCACGGCGACAAGTATGCACTTGTTGTCCTGGATAGATACACCGGCATCTTCATGGCTTACCCGGCACTACACAAAGACGCAGCTACCACAAAGGCATCCTTTCAACAGTTCATCGCCGCGAACGATGAGGTGAAGCATATCTACGCAGACAATTCTGGAGAGCTTCAGAAGGCTTGCCGCCAACTGGGATGGAGACATGACACTAGTGCGCCGCATCGTCCGCAAACGAATGGATTGATCGAGCGCATCGTCAAGATTGTCATTCTCGGTACGAGAGCTGTGTTGCATATGTCTGGTCTGGGACATGAATGGTGGAAAGAGGCCATGCAAGCCTTTTGCTGTGGACATAGTTTTGCGCATCCATCCGCGGGCGTTGCTGCCCTCGGCGAGGAGCACGTCGACAAGACAGCTCATGAAATACGTTTTGGCGAAAGTTTTCCCGGGCACTGCATTCCATTTGGTGCTCGGATCTTCTGGACATGCCTCAACCCCGAGATTAATAACGAGACTGCAAAGTTCAAAGAGAACACTCGGGAAGGGTTATTCATGGGTTGCAATTTACACTCTGGTGGACGATGGTCAGGTGATTATCTTGTCTTGGACACGGCTACATACGCCAAGAACCCCGATGGGGAACTGTGTCACGTGCACAGAGTCAAAGACACCATCGTCCCCGATGGCAAGTTCACCTACCCAGTGAAAGAAGGTACTCTGCGACACCACAACCCTCAGGCACACGACGAGGTCAAGGCATCTACCTCTCGCCCCTTGGGCGACAAACCAATGCCCGATCCTCCACTTTCCTACCCTAAAGAATGGGATGATCCGTCTATGATGACAACGGAAGACAACATCGCTGATATCCACGCATCGGCCTCTGAAGTTGCTGCACCAGCGCCGGAGCCCGACTACTGGGAACAGCGCGGATATTGCGTCATCAGACATATACGTACTCCACGCAAGAAATTGCTCATACCGACGGACGACGTCATGAACATACCTGTACCTGTTGATCAGTTCGATGTGACACGAGATTTCGAGACGACTTCTACCTTTGAAGGAGAAAGTGTCTTTCGCGATGTTTGGGGCGGTGTCAGCGCCAACGAACACAGGGAGTTGAGCGAGCCATGGACCGGCCTGGTTCGATTCTATGAGCTTCCAAAAATAACGCCAGATGGCAAAATGGTGGTCCGTGGCCGCGAGGCACGTGTACAGACTACTACGCGTCCTGATCACATTCTTCCCGAGCATTGGAAAACCTTATCTCGTGGACAGCAAAAGAAAGAAATCGAGTACGCCGAAGATGTTAAACGAGCTCGTGAGATTCGTGACCGAGCTGCACTTCGAGTGTGGACAAGACAGGACAAACAGGCCAACAATTTCCGTACCACTACAGCTGGCGGACCCACATGGAATGCTGTGGAACGAAGGATTACGTACGATACCGACAGCGGCGCGGTCATCCGTGACGAAAACGTCAAGGGCGTGACGAACAAAGAGATTCTGTATGCCAAATTACCTGGTGGGCCACGTGACATTACTACGGTACTGTACTACCGCCAACCCCCACAACAGCATGCTGGAGACGAACGTGCTTTGGTGCTTGTGGATAGTGAGGGGACCGACTTTGGGACCACGAACCCGCTTATACGCCAGTTCACCCAGTCGGTAGCAGTGCCCACTACGCCACGTGAGACGACCTATACACCGGCACACAGAGACAAAATTCCCGATTCCTCGTGGGCACGCCCGGCCCTAGTTACCAGAAGTCTGAGTAAGAAAGAAGTTGCCGCATAACCACGTGCACAGGAAGCCCGAAGAAAAGAATACGAGCGACTTGAAAAGAAACAAACGTGGATGTTGGAGACCGTTGCAGAAACAGCTGATATTGAGTCACAAGCTGTTCGCACTGGGACGAAAGTTCATTTTTTCAACATCTTGGAGCTATCTTCAGTCAAACACGTGGAACTTCCGCCTGCTCTACTTAAATTCAAGGGCCGAGTGGTGGTTTAGGGCAATACAGGCAAAGATGGAACTGGTTTGGCCGCCATATTCGCCGACGCCGCTTCCAGTGCTTCGCATATTGAGGCTTCCAAACTTTGCGATGCTACTGCATTATTGCCACAATATGCGGGCGAACAAAGTGATGCACCTGGAGCCTACACGCAGGCATTATTATACGGCGACGGACGAATCGATCCAGTTGATACCTGGATTACCATACCCAAATGGCGCCAACCGGCATCCTGGTCAAAATGCAAGAATCCAGTGTGCCGATTACGATTGGCACTATACGGACACCCTCTTGCAGGTGTCTTTTGGGAACGAAAGTGTCGCACATGCTTGGGAAGTGTTGGTTTCGAGCCTATTCCAGGATGGGAATGCGTATGGAGACACAACAAACTGGGACTGATACTTTCAGTATATGTGGACGACTTCAAATTAGCCGGGCCAGCTAACAATCTACAAGCTGGCTGGGATTATATCCGCAAAAGCGGTATTGACTCGGACCCACCTACTCCATACTCGCAATATCTTGGCTGTGGGCAACAGGCATACGATGTACCGCAGAACATCTTCGACAAAAGAATGTCTACCATACGACCTATGTTGCCCGTGCACAGTGAGAAAGATTACCGTGCAGCCAAACAAATTCGTGGAATTCGACATGACATGTTTGGTTTTACTGATCAGTGCATTGAGCGGTGCCTGGAACGCGCTTCCAAGCGCGCCCAGGGACCAGGGTCACGTCGGAAACGGTCCGACTCGCCGAGGACTTCGCGATCCAAATCGCCTGTCTCCTCCTGGTCGGTCGCCAGACCTACTAGCGTGCTCAACGCACGGCCGCGATCATCCAGCCCAGCAAGATCGGTCGATACACCATCTACTACAACAGAATCCATACCAGTCACATACGATGACCTACCTGACGCCGAGACCCCTGGCATCGAGGACACCTCCTTCACCGATTCTGATTACTCCGACGAGGGCATCCTTGGCCAGGACGCGGCGAGTGTACTGATGAAGATTCTCTACCTGGCACGTTGCTGTCGTTTCGATCTTTTACATCCAGTATGTATGCTAGCCAGAGAAATTACCAAATGGAATTACACGTGTGATAAACGTCTACATCGATTGATATGCTACATCAAAACGGCGCGTACACATTGTTTACACGGATGGATAGGCGATTCGTCAGACAAGTTATCCATCATGCTCTTCACTGACGCCTCGTTCGCCGACTGCATTACATCCTCCAAGTCCACTACCGGCGTTTTCGCCGCGCTTGTTGGACCGAATACGTTCTTCCCGGTCAACGCTGTGTGTAAGAAACAAACGGTTGTATCGCACTCATCTACAGAATCAGAGATTTTTGCCCTTGACTCAGCACTACGACTGGAAGGGCTATCACTACTCTCATTCTGGGAAGCCGTGGTGGGAGTTGCCAACGCATGCAAAGAGAAGAATGCTTGCCTGGGCTGCCAAGGACGCGACAACACGGCGACGTATCCGACATTGGCCGCCAAAAAGAAGAGGCGCAAGCCATCGCCTCGCAAGGCGCCCCCCACAAGGGGATCTTCTCCTAGCCGTAGGCAGCTACCGCTGAAGACGGAGTTACCTACGCCTCCAAAAAGGCGTACAATATCCCATGAGGGTACCATATTGCACGTGGATCCAGAACCTGCTCAGGAGAGCAGCTCTCCCAAAGTACGTTTGATAGTCCTTGAGGATAACCAGGCCGTGATCAAGATTGTCCAAAAGGGACGTGCGCCAGCGCTTCGCCATCTTCATCGTGCTCATCGCATCAACCTGGATTGGATATGTGAGACATGCCAACTCGAACATATTGAGCTCAAGCATGTAGGTGCAAAAGAGCAGATTGCAGATATGATGACCAAACATTTTGAGCCAAAGAAAGCAGACCTCTGGAGGGACCTGTTGGAGCACTCGCTCATCTTTTCCGCTGCTCCGGCACAGTGTCCTCCAAAGAAACCATGGAAACCACTGCGAGGGCCTAGGAGGCCCGACGGTTGACCTCATGTTGCTGAACCTCCAAAACTGGATGGATGTCCGGAAGTATGCAAAATCTTACTTACAGAGAAAGAAAGATGGGGCGAGGTAGGCTCATAATGCGGAATGCAGTGCGTTGGACATGCCAATCACGAGGGCATATGCGCATGTATGTACCATATCGGTGCACCCGCTGCAGCTACCGCTTCGCGCACACCTCGTTCGAGAGCACGTTCCCCGCACGGTAGACAACCCCGCCATCCTCCCTCACCTCCACAGGATACAGAGAGGTCTAGGACGCTCATTGTGCGTTCGTGCCGCAGCAATTTTACGACTCGAACTACAAAGCTTACAAGCATCCTGTTCGCCGTGTGCGAGGCGCAAATAAGTGAGATTGGTTCTAATCCCGATACCCCCATCCCCGAGATGGATCAGGCACAGCCGCTCCACCTCGTCGGCTGGCCCATCGGCTGCGACGCCGAGTGCGACCCGAACGCCAAGGGCGACGACCGCGTGGGCTTCACGTACCACGCTCAAACTGGTCGTCCTCGTGATCCTGATGATGGATACAGATACATGCATCAACGGCGCGCTGATCGCAGTGCAGATTTTGACCTCCGCGTACCCGACGAATCCACTATTCGAGAAGTTGCCCGCTCTGCGTCCGCTGACGTCAAGAGTTGGATCAGCGAAAATGGTGGAACAGTCGGCGGCGACGCCAACTACGAGTACAGCACGATTATGGCTACACCATGGCTGTCTTTCATGAGGGCCATGTGCATGATCCCCAGCCTCTTCACTCGTAACTCGTCTGTGCAAGAAAGTGTTCGTGGCTTACATGATCATGTGAACGCGGTGATCCCAGGAGCACACCGCATGTGTCCGCCAATGGACCTCACGACGGTGATATTGAAGACGGAGTGGATCATGATTCGCAGCGATGGGTCAAACATTGGCAGTGCAGTACTTGGACATTATGCCGAGGACAGCGTTCAGGATACAAACTACTATTATGGAAAGGGTCTTTGCGCACCTTCCGACGTATACAGCAATGGATTGACAACTCCAAGCTACGCTCCTAAACTTGATCGTGGTACGATCAAGTTACTTACACGCCCACCTGGCTTAGCCAGGACATCATATACTGCGGGACACATTGGCCACGTTGTCGAAGATAATCTTGTCACCGAAATGAGGGCATTTTCCGACAGTAACCAGACGATCAAATTCCGCCGCAAGTTCAGTACATGGCTGACTGCACGCGGAGGCTTTGGAGGTATCGGATCATACCCCAAGACGGTGGCAACGCCATCCGATCACCCAGACGGCAGGCACTACCAGAGCACGACGAAAATATGACGAGTACTTATTGTTGGCAACCATACGACGAGGGCTCTGCATTCATTGGCGAGGCCCCCGCTGAGGTTGACCCTGGTCTTACTCCTGGCATTGATATTGACCCACTCGGGCTTGCACAAGCAAAGTGCAGCGCGTTTTGTGGTGGTCGGTTGGTTTCTATTCTTCTTTCAGACAACGGGTGGCGCTCACCCGTACAGGAAGACCTGGGACTTCTTCTGCATCATACCTTCGGTCCGTCAGGGCACGCATACAAATGGACAAATTTGTACACCGATTCAGCATGGATTATGCAGCCCAAGAAAGGATCCAAGGCCGCCAAGCACAAGAAGTACCCAAGTCACGGCATCGACGAGCTCAACAGTCCACGAAACCGAGACCATCTCGCCAAAGTATCAAACGTTGGTCTTGTACCGTTGTTTATGCCGTGCCTCAATCGCGCGGAATGCATGGGTGGCGCTACCTTCGGGCATTTGTCGACCATTATTCGCGACGACATCATGATGTGGGCATTCTCCTTTGGCAATTACAAAGAATGGTTCAAACAGAACGACACGCTGATTGGCCAGGACTGCATTCAATTGCCAGAGGCTGGTGGGGACACCCGCTGTGATATGGCACAGCTCCGTGAACAGCGTACGCAGACACAGGAGAGCCGTACCACAGCTATTCCCAACCACAAGTTCGAGTCCACCCTCGAGCAGCGCAACATGATCAACATGATCCGCGAGGCCAGAGGCCTGATGATAATGAGCGACGATGCCTATATCAAAAAGTGGCGTGAATTAAACGAGGTCATCTGGGAATATTGTGCTGGCGACTTTCCTGCACACGTGAAACAAAGGCACTATTGCAGAGGTCTCAATGCCATGGTGGCATGGAGCGCAAACGACATTGCATGTGCCAACCACGGGCAGAATACCGTGGACATGCGTCGCCACGAGAATCGTGCACCTACTTCTGTGCGCGAGCTCCCGACGCCGGCGTCCCGACGCTTATGCCAGTACACGTACAAGTGGATGTATCACGCTTTATTGATGCGATGCAGTACTTCCGTTGCCCTACGGTTATGGGGCCAGGCAAAGCAGTACAATGGGGCGTACACCCGAACTTCGATTACCACACGGACGATTTGATCAAGACGATGCAACCACGTGGTATTATAGTTCTTCCACCAGACCACTGGGTAGAAGCGTACGACAGAATTACGCGTCAGGCTTGGCACGCAAAACAGAACAATCACAACCTGGCGATGTTTACGACACAGTTCTGTGACGCAGTATGCTATCGTAATTTCTGTCTTTTGATCCAGTCACTGCCTTCTCAGCCGTATCCATTCAGACCTCCTATCATGACTCCCGTCACGGACCAGCAGGCCTACAGACAGGCCAAAGGGATCATGGAGGCTCTTGACTTTAGAGAGAGGATCACAAACGAATGGAAGAGAGATCTCAGCCTCACAACGCTGATGGCACAGGCAGCAGGCGAGATGGCTCATTGTGCTTGGATGACATCATGTGCCGATGGTACGTTGCCAAGATCCATGCCAGCTACCGCAGGTGATCCAGGCATACCTATTCCTGGGATCCCGACGCAGCCACCAGCACTTGATCCTCGCGAGCCGAACAAGGCTATTCCTCAGGACGATCCATTTGGTCCTGCATACGACGAGTTATTCAATTACCTCTTACTGCTGATCAACGACTACCCTGGGGCATGGGCATCCTGGGATTCAGTCGAGAAACAAGAGCTCCTCCACCCCAAGATCATGAAACAGTTGAAGATGCACATGCTGTTGCTTGGGTTGTGTTTGAGCAGTTTCTACAGCAGATTACCGATTTGGACGGAGACGATGACGCGACCAAATCACGACTCATTGCAGAAGGCAACAGGTTGAACGCTCACCGTATAGGCCCTCTTGCCGAGAACCAACATATCATCGAAGCATGCAAAACATTCTTCAGACAGAATGCATTGGATCGAGTGGCATTGGGACATGATCCTGATGTTCCGACTGCCGTATGGCGCGCGGCGGTTGAGGCGGACCAGCCAGCACCGCCAGGCCCATTGCCTGAGCCACCTACAGCCTGGCCCGCAACCGATAGCCGTGCCAGAGCCAGCAACGCCTGGCCCGCTCCCAAACCGCACGCCAGCATACCCATTGCCAACAGAACAGCTCCCGAAAGCCGAGACAGCCCCGATCCCCGACGACGGCGCTGACTTAGATGCGATGGAGCTGGAGGCAACTCCTGCCGACGACGACCCTTCTCCGAGGACATCAGCCAGATCGGGACGTTCGACAACGCATGCACTATTCGAGGGTACAAGCTTCAAGCAGGCATCGTGGATGACCATCCGTACGTTTCTCCTGTATTGCGAGGTACGTCCGCGACCAACGGCTTTGCGTGCCTGCAGAATGAGGAATGGTTCGATCAATTGCAACACGACGATTGTGTGATTGCTCATGCTCCTGGTATTGCACAATCTGGTTGTTTTCCAGAATGGAAGTGGATATCGCTACCACATTACGACGATATACGTTATGGTCCTGAACTACTTGATGAGTGGCTCGGGGATCCTAAATACATGAGCAAAGACATCACGACGATGCTACGCCACGAGATCCACTACAAGAAGTTCCACATCAATCAATTTTACGACCGACGTATCAACATATGGCTGAAGACAACGGATCGTGATTGGAAGATCCCAAGTGATGGGAAATCCTTTCAGGATATGGTCCAATGGAAATTCAGTGAGCGTAAAAACCACAACGGAGCATCCACCGATGCGGCCATCGCGCATTTCAAAAAGGATGGTGAGCAAGACGGGTATCCCGATTGGAACGATTACTACCCGATCTTCATCATTCGCGCGTTCCAGAAACATATTGACCCGCAGAAGAATCGGATTGAGATATACGCCAAACCAATCCCCGAAGGAGGCGACCCCAGCTGTTTCGATTGGAACAGCGTCATTGCCATTCGATGTGTTGGAGGCCACAGTTGCGTCAATCCACTTTCCAAGCCGTGGAACATGGGTTGGGAGAGCCTACAATGGACAGACGTGAAATACCACCACCACGGCACGACATTCCGTGCTTGGCGCAACATTCTTAAGTCAGGGATCATTCCTGGCTATATCGATCCATCTTCTCAGAGAGGCAAGTATTACAAAGGATCACCGCGCGCGGAGGCACTCTTCAGTTCCAGCACATACATAGACAATGTCCAGAATAATCCCCACACCTCGGTACAATCATACAAGTTCAATCGCTACAAGAACGAGGTCGAGCTGGTGATCAACATGGAGATTGCCACAAAAGCTGGTTGCAGATTTTGGTTGGGCGCCCAAGGTGCTATCATGACAGAAGACGTGGTTCCCGCAGCGGCAGTTATTGCAATTCGCCGTCTCCAACCACGCCACGAGCACGGCCGGCAGATCTGGCCGGAGGGCCCGGCCTGGGAATATCCGCCATTGGCCGCGAGACAACCATTGAGCAAATGCGAAATTTGTGCCGTTCTTCCTGGGCAGGAGTTCATCGATAACCCTCCTGGGATTACACCAGCTAACACGGATCGCGACATGGATCAGCAGCCAAGGACGCCGTCCGCATCAGCATCTTCGGCTCAGCGACCGATTGCCCCTCAGCTGGGGGCAACCCCTGCTGGCCGCATATCTGACGCCGACGCTCTGGACGAACAAATGGTCCGCGCTATGATCGACAATTGCGAGCACAATACAGAAGATAAAGAATGGTTGATAGCTATGTCATACTGCCGAGAGGCTCTTCGACCCATCACATCAAAGATCACATAGAAAGATTGGAATCGTCGGCCTATATTTAATGGCGTTCGCATGGGGGACTTCATTGCCACTAAGAATTGGGGATCTACCAATTGTTATCATTATGACAATCACTACTCCAAGGGCAATCACAACACCAAGGTGCTCATGAACAAGGGCCACATATACGGCCCAGTCATTCATTTCGGAGTCTTTGACAAGTTCTTCGCGGTACAAATACCTATCCTCAACTACGGTTTACGATGGGTAAACATATGGTACAACGACAGCAACATGCCTCTCAAGGGTGTTGTCTTCGCTTTGCCAGTACGTACTGGCATCGACCCGAGAGATATGAATACTGCGCTGGAAGGACCATCCTCATGCCGCGACAAAATGCACCAGCATAAAACAGATGGTGATCTACCATATCTTGGAATGCCGAGCATTTATAAGCCACGTATCCCACGTACGCCGACCAGACGACCCGCTCCTCGGACACCCGATCCCGGTGAGCTGGTGGCCACACTTGCCGAGGATACTGCTACCGCAGACGATGGACCCCAACAAAAGGCAGGCCAATCTGCTGATCCTCTGGTTACCGTCATCGTGGATATATCAAACATCCCACTCACTGCTGAGGAAAAAGCAGCAAATGATAACATGAGAGCAGATTTATCAGCAGAGATCCAAGCAGATGAGGACGTCGACGCGAGCATCTTCGACAATATCATCGACCCGCCAGAGGACTTCCTCAACCATCCCGACTACGACCCAGACGACGATTCAAAGTGGACCACGCAATCCTACGACCACCGCATATACCGCTGGACGTCGGAGTTGTTGGTGGACTCACCTATGATAAAGGTGAAACAAATCATTGAGGTGCATACTGGCAGGGAGAGGATTGCGGTGGATAAAGCACAGTCACACTTACGATTTGAGATTCAATTTGGATCCAAAACATGGAACGCAGAGACATACTATTTGGATTACAATCGTACCCACAAATGGGCACGTGACTTACCGATTTGCAGTGCAGATAGTTTCTTCAAAAAGTTGGTACACTACCTGGACCCAGAGGTCATCGAGGAATCAACTACAGGCGTCTTCCAATGGATTTCTAAAGTGTATCAAATCATACTGCTGGACAGCATTGCGGAGCTTCGTGATTTCACAAAAGATGCTACTCATCAGAACCATCCTGCACTCAAGACGTTACGTGATCTATTTACACATTGTACCCAGACATTCGGCAACCCAGGCTTCCCCGTATGGAGGAAGCTGGTGGAAACACCTGCCGCGCCACATGAGGACCCAGGCGTGGAGCAGGACATTCCCCAGGACCCAGGCAGCGTTGCATCCGCAGTTCCAGATCAGGAAACCACGGTACGGCTCATAGCCCAGCAGAAGGGAATCGACCGCGAGGAGGGCGACAACGAGTCCGCCTTGCAGGAAGAGGCTAACCGTACCCGTACAGAAAACGTATGCCACGGTGATACTGACAACGCGGACAACGACGCGACTGAGCGCGTAGGACTGCCAGGGGAAAGATTGTCTAGGATCGAGATCCGGGGAATGAGCCGATCGATCGCTTTCCGTCCGACCGCCAAGATCAACCGCGATGCCATGGATCAGATCGGCCGCAGTCTTGCTCGTGGTCGGGACACTCGCTGGGGATCCCGTGAGCACCTCACGATTGACGGAGCCCCAGAATATATCCAGCATGATATCGCGCGATGTCGGAATTGCGGTCGCCTCTTGTCTCTAGGGGTCGTTACATATGAAAGTACCGTTTGTGACATCTGTTGGCAGTACACTGTTGCCGTAGGTGCTACGGGTAAAAGTACCGCTGTCGAGAGCGACCTGGCATACCTCCAGAAGCTGACCCACTGGATCAAGACGACGCTCTCCCAGGACGACATCACGAGGTACACGAGAGACGGAGCGCAGGTCATAATGATGGGCAAGCGCTCCATTCCAGGACATGAGAAAGACGTGCTGAGGAGATTGGCGATGCTGCTAGGAAGAGGTATGAGAAGTGGGTCGCCGCTGGCTCCCCTCCTGCACACATGTGCTGATTGATGGGCGAGCGTGAGGACGGCAGACCTCTATGCCATCCCTTTGCCAACCTCGTTCAGCGCTTTCTCGATAATTTGAAGTTCCACCGCCAAATGACAGGCGCTCGTGTCAATAAAGGCAAGAATGTTTATACCATTGAGGACATGCGCGACGCCTGTGAAATCCTCGAGACCAGCATCAGGACTGGCCAAGCTGGTCGGAAGACGTGGTGGTTGAACGCAGGCAGACTCGACCGAAGCACGCGGCAGGCGCGCGGGCTTGCCACGATTGCCCTTCCCAGAGGGGATGGCACCCGTGAGAGAGTCACGCAGCGCAAGCTTGCCGTGCTTGCTTCTGTTGAACCCGCCTTGGGTTCCACTGGCCAGGGGGGGGTTGATTCAGGGGTGAGAACCGATCCGATCGAACCTGATACACACTCCCAACGCTCTGATGATGCCACGGAGCCATGCCAGCCGCGGCACCCGCCGCCGCCGCCGCGCCCTGCTCCTGGCGACGCTGCAGGGCCCAGCGCCTCTGGTACGCGGGACTACATGCCCGCGGGGCCGCGCGGCACTGCAGCGCAGCGGCAGGACAGCGACGACAGCCGCAGACCTGCGACACTTCCTCGCGCCAAGAGGGCGCGCACGGCGGAGGACTACGCTACATGGCTGCGCGACAACCTAGAGGACAGCCAGTGGGGCACCAGATATTGGAGCTACTACACCAAATGCTGGATATACATCACGGACAACAGCGACGAGTTCGTATACGTACGCGACATCCAGTACAGCGATTGGTTCCGCCACTGGATCCCGAGGACGCCTTGGGAGACCTTCGCGACGAGCTACGCATCGCACGATGGTCACAGGGTGTGGGGCCGCAGGTTCTACGAGAGGGGCAACGCGTAGTAGAGTCGGCCGCCAGGCCCACCGCTCGAAAGGCTAGAACTTTATCATTGCACAAGTTCGCCTCGAGCGGTGGCTATTATAATTTCTCAGGCCACTTCACTATTCCAGAAAAGTGGCCACACACATATCCTTGCGATGCCCAAGGCAGCCTCCTAAGGGGCAGCGCCAACGGGAGTCGCCAAATCTGATTATATATATACACATATATATATATATATTTATATATATGCATGCAATTTTTCGTGTTTATCAACGCGACTTCGCGTCTGGCCAGACATTCGTTTTGGTTTTTAGACGTGTTTCTAAACACGATCGTGTTCGTCAACACGAACCTAGAATACCTGTTGTTTATCGTTTACTCTTTGGACTTTGCTCGCATTGCGTTGAGAATGATCTGATGCCCAGCTCTCGACAGAGAGCTGGTGGCAACACCTGCCCCGCTTAGGCGCGGCAGATTCTGATGTTGCTTTAACTGGCTCAGGTCCTCTTTTTCCGCCCACCCGTGTCTCATTCTTTTCCGCCCTCGAGTGCCGAAGCGTTTTTTGGGGGCGCACCGAAGGGGCACCAAAGCGTGCTTGGCGAAGAAATTGGGACCCTGGGTGTTCCTTCTTACCTTACCTTGCAGCTGAAGCTACACAGATCTTACGCTCAGCTGCCTGACAAATTGAGGATTCGAGGAGTACAAGGGTGACGGGATCTTTTCCTCTGTTCCCGAGTCCTACCCTCACGGGCGGGATTCGGGACGGGGTGTGTGAATAGAACCCGTGTGATACCCTCATATATACTCCTTATCCTCACCTCTCCTGCGCCTGGCCGTTTGGGCTCAGGCATTGGGACAGATCGATCAGACCTTTGATCGTGCAGGAGGGAAAGACATCCATCTATCCCTCCTTCCCTCTACCAACGGATCAAGGGTTCTGTACCCTTGTACTTCAACCCCGTTCACAGTTTATGGCGCGACCCATGGCGAAGTTTGTTAACCTGTGTTGGAATGGCTGGCGCAAGCCATGGCACAAGCTGAATCGCAACTCACGGCGCAAATCATCGTCGTCCCTCCCTCTTGGCCTTCTACTCCCTCCCTTCCTCCGATCTCTTCGTCTTCTCTTTTTGTCATTTCGCTTTCGTTTCCCTGTTTAGGGGTTTCTCCAACTACACGTGGCCAGGAAGGACTAGTACCCCCCAAGCGGGGGTACTATCGAAGACGAAGAGGACGGGTATCCAGGGTTTGGGATATACATAGTGAATGACACGCGGGCCGGTAGGAGCGAACAGTCTTGGAATGATTGTTGTTGTTGTTGTTGGTGGTGTTGCTGTTACTGTTGCTGTTGCTGTTGCTGTGACTGTTGCTGTTGCTGCTGTTGTTGCTGTTGCTGTTGCTGTTGATGCTGTTGCTGTTGCTGCTGCTGTGGTTGTTGTTGTTGTTGTTGTTGTTGTTGTTGTTGTTGCTGTTGCTGTTGCTGTTGGCGTTGTTGTTGTGGTTGTCGTTGTTGTTGTTGTGGTTGTTGTTGTTGGTGTTTTTGTCGTCGTCGTTGATGCTGTGGTTGTTTTTTGTTGTTGGTGGTGTTGTTGCTGTTTTTACTTATTGATTTGTTTGTGGCTGGTCGTTTGTTTTTTGTTGTTTGTTGTCGTCGTCCCGCCCGCGATCCGACCCGCGACTCACCCGCGACCCGCCCCCAACCCACCCGCGACACACATGCGACCCACCCGCGACCCACCCTGCGACCCACCCGCGACCCACCCCGCGACCCGCCCGCGACCCGTCCGCGACACCCGCGACACACAACGCGACCCGCCCGCGAATCAGTCGCGACCCACCGGCGACCCACCCGCAACCCACCCCGCGACCCACCCGCAAATCGCTCGCGACCCACTGGCGACCCACCCAGCGCCCGCCCCTTCACTCTTACCCGCAATTGCGGGGTGGTGCATATCACGGACTTTGGTAGCGTATTTCGATCGGTATCGTTTAACCAATCCCCATCCCCATCCCCATCCCCATCCCCTTTGAGACCCCCACCAAATTATCACCCCAGTTGGGGATGCAACCCTCGAAACCCGAAGGGAACGGCCCATATCCCCATCTAGGGGGGTAAATCGGCCAGTGGGGCCCAGGCAACGCCGCTGGGGATGGGGATCGGTTAAACGATACTCTCCACTCCACCCGGATGCGCAAACCATCACAACATGTCTCAGTTGCTGCTTTTCTGTCTCGCCTTCTGAGTTCAAGATGAAGACGCCATGGAATCTCAATCTACACTCCGATTGACCCCTCTTCCTCCCTCTCCCCCCTTCCTGCCCCTCCCGCCCTCCCTTCCCTCCCTCCATCCCCCCAGTTCCTCTCCTCCTTCCCCTCGCCCCCCTTCCTGCCCCCCCCCCCCTCTCCCTCCCCCTCCTCTCAGAGGCCTCTCCTGGCTCGGAGGTATCCTCCGCCCCCGCTCGCAGGCGCCTGCTCCGCTGGCGGCGGGGGCGGCCGGCGCAGCTCCGGCAGAGGCGCCTCGCTGGCCGTTTCGTCGATGCCGCCGCCGTTTGTCGCCGCCGTCTCGAGGGGAAATGATGGGGGGGACCACAATGGAGCAGGACTCGGATCCGGAAAAGTGGCCCACACGGGGGCGAGAGCGCCATTCTGAACGACGGGAGCAACGCGCCGATCCGAAAAAGAGGCCCACGCTGCAACGGGAACACGATTTTGTATCACCGAGAACGCTGGGATGGTAAAAACCGTTTGAAACATCAATTATTGACGCTTCGCATATCCCCATTCGCTTCGTCTTTGCGCGGCCCGCTCTGACTCGACTCGCCGTTTGCGCTTTCGCTTGCGGCTGCTGACTAACAAATATCCCCATTCGCCCAGCTAGGCATTATCCGCACGCGACTTGCTCGAATCAGTGCATTCTTGAAGCACGCTGTGGAACGGGCCGCCGTGCAAGCGCATCAGGGGCGAAGAAACGGTGGGAACCTTTCGGTTGAATCATCTAACGATTGTTACCCAGCTGCGTTGCTTTTGATCGGGTTCCCATGGGGTCGCTCTTGAATTTCTCTTTGGGCCTTCTCGGGGCGGGGAGGCTATTTTTTTGCAGCAGGATGAGGTGAAACTAGTATGTGCAGGGGGAATGAGGAGGAGGAGGAGGAGGAGGAGGAGGAGGAGGAGGAGGAGAACACAATACGGAAACTCATACATGTTGACATGGTAGAAGTCGTGTGTGAGCAGCAGCAAGGATCGGGAACATATGATGGGTCATGCAACGCATGTCCCAATGCCGTGGCGGCTATGTGGGGCCGCATTTTCATTTTGTTGACGCGATCCTTTCCAACATGGCATACGGTCGGATCCTCGGTTACGGGCAACCTGTGGGCCCACCTGACGCATTATTTCTGGGAGTTGACGGTGCAACGAGACGAAACGGAGGAACATGATGATGGTGATGATGTTGATGATGGCGATGATGGTGATGTTGATGCTTGTGGTCATGATGTTGATGAGAATTCGGGTGATGGTAATGACGATGCTGCTGGTGATGATGATGCTGATGTTGATACGGAGGAGGAGGAGGAGGAGGAGGAGGAGGAGGAGGAGGAGGAGGAGGAGGGGGAGGAGGAGGAGGAAGAGGTGGTGGTTTTGAAAGAACCAGAGAAGCCTGATGTGCAGGCGGGGGAGGAGGAGGAAGTGGAGGAGGAAGAGGCGGAGACGGACGGCAAGCAGAGGAAGGGGACCCTCTTGGCAGGGCGTTTATCTTTGCAGGGAGGGGTGGTTGCAAAGACCTTGCAAAGACCCTGCAACATTGGAGTGTTGGAGGCCTCTTGAGGCGATCTTGGCTTTCATGGCTCAAGCACGTGGGGGGTCCTCAATACAGGCCCTCCTTCGTCTTGGCGCCCGCTCTGGGCCGCTTTTGGAGCGTGAGTGGGCGCTCTTGATGCCGTTTCGGGGCCCTGTTGGGTCCCGCTTGGGGCTCCGTGGGGCAATCTGGGGGCCATGAGGAAACGTCAGAATCACATCGGTTTTTGAAGGATGCACACGCTCGCTGGCTCGAGGGCGCAATTCGCAACGGGGGCAGCGGGAAGTAACGCGCGGTTGGCAAGCGCACACGCGCGGTGCGTTGGTGCACGTGGCTCGTTTGACAGGCGCGCGCGCGGGGCAAATCCGCGCGCGGGCGCGCTTCCTCTGCGCAGGCGGGGATTGCAGGTGCGCGCGTGGCCCGACGGGGCGAGCGCGCGTTGCGGCGCCGAGCAGACGACCGCGGATTTTGCAGGAATGTGCAGGCCCGCTGCCTTTTGCGTTTTCGGTTCGGTTCGGTTCGGGTTGGCCCCTGTGTGTCTCGTGCGTTCGATTCGTGGTTTCGTGTCGCGTGGCTCTGGCTTGCTTTTTTTCCATGGTCGCCCGCGTTTTTCCTTCGTGGCTTTGGGGTCGTCTCCTCGATCGTTCGGCTCGCGTGTCGCGCCCGTGGCGATAGGTTTCGTTCGCCTGCCCCGTCTCGCGGCGCTGGCTGCTGGCTGGCTTTGTTTTCGGTTCGGTCGTGCCTCCCGTCTGCCATTTGCCGCTGCCGCCTGCTGCGCTCCGCGCGCGCGCGCGTTGGCCTCCGCCCCGCGCGCTTTCACGCTCAGGCCCCCTTCGCCCCCCCACCCCATCCGCAGGTTCCGATTTTCTTGTCTGTGACCTCCTCGGCGGCACGCGGGCCTGCCCCCCTCAGGGGGGCAGGTGTCTGCCCGCACGGGGGCGGCCCCTATGCGTCGCCTTGCCGCCGATCTTCTTTTCCGTTGCCTTCGCTGGTGGCGATGCGCTCTATCGCCCTGGCTGGCATCGCGGATGCCTATCGTCGGCCGCGGATTGGGGTCCAACTGGCGCCCGGTCATGCGCTGGCACCGCAAGCCTACCATTGGCTTCTGTGGTCACGGGCCCCCGCGCCCTCGGTACCGTCACGCAAGCTTGCCAGTGGCCGATGCGGACAGACGGACTATAGTGTCCCGTCAAGGTAAATCCTTTTTTAGCCTACTATTGGTTTGTGTGGCATGGGCTCATTTGCCCCCGCTGCCGCCACGCCAGCCTACTTGTGGCCTCGGCAGGCAGGTCTACAAGTGGCCAGTGCGCCACCGTCGCGCGGGCTAGCTATTGGCCGCTGCGGGAAGACGGGCCATCAAGCGCCCCATCGCGGCGATTTCGCCATGAGCATTTTGCTGGCTTCCGGACATGAGCTCGCTCGCCCTCGCTGCCGTCCTCCGGCCTGCGATTGGCTGTCGTGGGCAGGCAGACATTCTTGCGTCGCGGCAGGGTGGTTTCGCCCCGCGCCTGCCCTCCTGCGCGCCTGGGCCGAGTCGTCGCGGGCCGCGCGTTGGTGGCCGCGTGCTCGGTCGTCCGCGGCGTGGGCGCGCGGGCCTCGTTGCGCGGCGCCGCGCAGCCCCCGCCGCCATAATTTCCGCGCGGCCGCGGCGAAGCGCTTATCGGCGAGGGTCGCGCTCAATGCGTTTGACGCGCGGCGATTTGCGAGCGTCGCAGCGACGGCCGCGCTGCGCGAATCTCCCAGCGGCGCCGGCGCCGCCCGCGCGAACGGCGGGCCACTCGAGGCGATGCCTCCCGAGTGGCTCGACGCCGTAGCGCGGCTGTGCGATGGGCAAGTGGTCGGGGAGGTCGAGGTCCAGGCGCGGGCGAGGCCGGTGGGTTTCGACGCCGAGTCGTCCGTGGCGACCGGGAAAGGGCGCATTTTGTCGCGTGGATTAATTTCCGAGGCGAGGAAACAGCTCGTCGGCAGTGGTCGCTCCGAGCGCGCGTCCGCGGTCCAGCGCGCGCGGCGCGGGCCAGCGCGCGCGCGCGTTAACGTTGCCCGAGAGATCGCAAAGCGCCCGGCGCCCGCTGGATTCGCCGCAGACTTGCAGGCCCAGGCGCGCCCGCCGGGTCGGCGCGCAGCGCGCGCGGATCCCGTTTCGCGCCAGCAGGAAAATTGTCGATCGGGTCGCCTCGGGAGCGCGGGAATTACAGAAGCGCGCGACGGCGCAGCCGTCTGTCTTTGCCGCCGCGAAGAATTGGCATCCAGCGTGGATGGCCCGAGGAGGCGCGCCCCAGAGGTCCTCATGATCCACTTTCTGGATCCGGAAGAAAAGTGGATCCAAGACGAAAAGTGGATCCAGAAAAAGGTCCAACAGAAAAGTGGATCCCGTAAAACGCGTTTTTTACATAGGTATGTCATTTCTATGTATTTATATATGCATGTACGCTTATATGTGCATATATACACATATACCATATCAACATTATATACATATGTATGTATATGTATATGTGTATATAGATACAACTACATACATGTGCGTACGTGTATATGCACATTACTTCCATGTACACACGCCCGTGCGTTCCTCTCGTGTTGTTGCCGTCTCTCTCGCTCGCGTCTCCCTCGCTCTCGCTCTCCCGCCTCTCGCCCACCTCGAGGCCGCGCGCCGCGGCCGCGCGGCGGCCCCGCCACCGCGCGCGCGGGGCGGCCGCAGAGGAGGCCAGGAGGCCAGGCAGAGGAGGCCAGGAGGCCAGGAGGCCCCAGGCAGAGGAGGGCTAGGAGGCCAGGTCCCAGGCAGAGGAGGCCAGGAGGCCCCAGGCAGAGGAGGCTAGGAGGCCAGGCAGAGGAGGCTAGGAGCTAGGAGGCCATGGGCAAAGGTGGCAGAGGAGGCCAAGCGAGGCCAGCCTCCGAGCTCACGAGCGACCAGACAACCAAGCTGGCGCGGGTGATGCTGAAATCCGCCCTGGATCCCGAGAGTGTGTGCGCCGATACGGGCGGGACCTCGGCCGATGATGTGGTGGAGCACGTGAAACTCGTTTCAGGCATCCGCGCCGTCTTGGCGCCGCGCGACACGTGCAGCCAGTCGCAGCTGACGTCCGTCCTCGTCGCACACGCTCGGGTGAAGGAGGCCAAGTGGCAGCTGGACGACACCGCCGAGAGCTGGGCCGATCAGGTGGCCGCGAAAATACCACGGGGCTGTCGCCGCTACCGCCGCTGGTCATGGGGATGGGGAAGGATAGGGTGGGACAGAGGGGGGAGAGAGGGAGAGAGAGAGAGAGAGAGAGAGAGAGAGAGAGAGAGAGGGAGAGAGAGAGAGAGAGAGAGAGAGAGAGAGAGAGAGAGAGAGAGAGAGAGAGAGAGAGAGAGAGAGAGAGAGAGACGAGAGGAGAGAGAGAGAGAGGAGAGAGAGAGAGAGAGAGAGAGAGAGAGAGAGAGAGAGAGAAGAGAGAGAGGAGGCGAGAGAGAGGAGAGAGAGAGAGCGAGAGAGAGAGAGAGAGAGAGAGAGAGAGAGAGAGAGAGAGAGAGAGAGAGAGAGAGAGAGAGATGAGGCTATGGGCGGAGGTTGGGGAGGGAGGGGGTGAGAAGGGGCCGGGCACGATGCAATTTCTGCCAAATTTATTCCAAAATCATTCTGGAATAAATTTGGAATAAATTTGGTAGACATTGCATCTTGCAAGCCCTCTTCGCGCCTCCAGCCTCAAACATCGAACCTCCTGTGCCCGATGCAACTTCCACGCGCCCAACCCCCGCCCCAAGGGAGGGGGGGGGCAGCGGATTCGTGCCATGCTGCGCGTGGTGAGCCAGGCAAAGATCAAGGCGCGAGACAGGGAGCCCTACGCGTGGCTGGAGGACCACTTCCCAGAGGTGGCGCAGGACGCGACGGGGGCGGGAAGCTGGGAGGATGGAGCAGGCGAGGAGTGAGTGTAGATGCAGCGACGGGGCGACGGCGATGACGAGGACGAGGGAGGATGAGGATGACAGAGGGGGTGGTGAGGAGAGGTCGGGCCCGATGCAAGTTCGACTTACATAGCGCTCGCCTTCTCCACGCCTCCGCATCCCGCGCACCCCCCCTTCAGGAAGCAAAGAAGAAGGCCGCGGGCGAACACTGCGACTACGAGTGGGGCAACAACAAGAAGGCGGCGTACCGCCAGAAAGGCCCTGCGAAGAGGCGCTCGCCGCCAGAGTACGGAGTGCCCATGAAGGGGCAGCAGCCAGACGATGAGCTCGCCTTCACGTGGCCAGACGAGGCGGCGTGGAAGGTGCCAGGATACACGGTGCGCGAGCACCAGGCCAACGCTTCCGACAAGAAGGGTGGCTCGAGCGGCGATCTGCACTATGTGGATACGGATCAGGGCTCCGTCACCGTGACGAAGTACTCGAGGCCGCCCGCTAAAGCTGGCGCCGACAGGCAAGAGTTCGTCGCCGTCTGGATCAAGAAAGAAGGCGATAAGAGGCCAGCGATGGTCGGGCAGGTGACGGTGAAGCCACATTTCGAGAAGCTCGAGGAGTTCATGATCAAGCTCGCGAAGAATTGCGCAGGAGATTTCAGCCAGGAGAAGTTCGAGCTCGCTAAACAGGAGTACCTCAAGAGCTATGGCGGGTACGGCGGGCACAAAAAGGCGGCGAAGAAAAGGCCAGGGGCGGCGGAGCCAGCGAAGCCAGTCGAGGACGAGGCAGTGAGGAAAAGGCCAGCAGCACGTGCGCCGATGCGAAAGCCATCGGCACACGAACCAGAATGTGCGCCAGAGGGGGGCGACGAAGACCAGGAGATGGAGGCGGAAGAGGAGGAGGATGAAAGCGCCGCTGAGGACGAGGATGAGGGTGAGGATGAAGGCCCAGGCGAAGATGAGGACGACGACGGCGATGGCAACAGCCAGGCGTCGAGCCAGAGCCAGAGTGAGGAAACGGTCGCAGCCGCGACCGCGGCCAGGAAGGACACAAAGAAGGATGACCCCGAGCAGAAGCGCCCCCCAAAGAAGGACAAAACGACGAAGATGGGGGAAAACCCTGAGAAGAAAGACTCCAAGAAGCGCATGCGCAGCCCAGAGAAGAGGAGCCCGAGGAGCGCAAAGAGGAGCGCAGCCCAGCACGCCGCGAGCGATTCGGACCTCAGCGTGGGCTCGGGCTTCGGAGGCTAGGAGCGGCAGAAGAGGCAGAGGAGGCTGAGGAGCGAGGAGGAGCGAGGAGGAACGAGGAAGCTCGAGCGGCTCCAGGCTCGCGAGCTCTGCGCGAGGAAGCCCGCGCGCAGGCCGCCGCCCCTCCGGCCTCGCGGGCAGGAGGCTGGATCCCACGTCCGCCGCGCGGAGAGGCAAGTCACTGGCGGGGGGGTGAGTAGGTGGAGGGGTGAGTGGAGCGGTGAGTAGGCGAGCGAGGGTGGAGGTGTGAGTAGGAGGGGAGGGAGGGTGGGGGGGAGGGGTTAGTAGGAGGGTAGATGGGGTGAGCAGGAGGGTGGAGGGTGAGTAGGAGGGGTGGAGGGGTGAGCAGGCGGGCGGAGGGTGGCAGGGGCGAAGACGAGCGCTGCGCGGGGGGGCGCATCGGCAGCCACTCTGGCTCAAGGACAACACGCATGCCGCGCGAGCAGCCCGCCGTCAGGTTTGCAGATATCAGGAAGTACGCCGTGATAGTGCCGATGAGTCAGGTCAAGGCCACGCCGCCGAGGCGCCGTCGTTCTGCCAGAAGCAGCTCTGGCTGCACGAGCGGCCAAAGCATTGCGAGCAGCCCCCACGCGGCCAATAGCCCATCAGAGCTCACCCCCGCCACCCGCAAGAGCTTCGAAGATGTCGAGGAGTGGATGCTTGGCAGCATCGATCTGGGAGGAGGCCGCCTGTCGACCGAGGAGGAGGCGGCTGAGGCTGAGGAGAAGAATGAGGCGAAGGAGGTTGAGGCTGAGGAGCAGAAGGAGGCGAAGGAGGGTGAGGCTGAGGACGTGGATGTGGTTGGGGATGCGGCTGAGGAAGCGAAGGCGGCTGGAGAGGGTGAGGAGGAGAAGAAGGTTGATGACGATAAGGCCAAGGAGGAGGCGGCGAAGAAGGCTGCAAGCGAGTCGGAGGACGAGCAGCTCCAGGACATCGCTGAGCAGGTTAAGAAGGCAAAGGCGGCCAGCATGGCGACGCTGAAGAAAGAGCAGGACCGATCGCACCACCTTCAACGCTCTCTCGCCAACCCATCTTGCCATCCCCCATCCGTCCTTGCCGCACCGCCCCGAGGGGCGCATCGCGGCTCGCATCGCGGCTGATGGTGCAACAGAAGAAGAGGGCTCGAAGGACTGCCCCCCCCGCCCGCGATGCAATTTCTACCAAATTTATTCCGAATTTATTCCAGAATAAATTTGGAATAAATTTGGTAGAAATGTTGATCGGACGTCTGTATAGTTTCAGCGTGTATGTGCGTGTGTGCGTGCGTGCTTGATGTACGTGTGTTGTATGATGATATACGGAATACTCAAAGAAAATAGCACGCGCGCGCAATTATATATATATATATAGCAAACGAGAAAACACAACACCGCACACAATACAAAACAAAAACGTACAGGAGGCATCGCAGCCGAAGGAGAAGAGCCGCAAAGCAGAGGAGGAGGCGCAGAAGAGGGTGAGGAGGCAACCTGATGAGGACGAGGCGGCACGTCTGAAGAAGGCGAGGGGCAACTCGAGATCGTCCTCACCCCAAGGTGCGAAGCCTGCGCGGGCTGGCGTGCACTGCGGAGACGGCGAGTCCCCCGCCCCGACATCGGTGGTATCGAGCGGCTCCTCGGGAATAGCCCCAATCGGGGGTCACCGTTCGATGGGCATCACGGCCACTTCTCGCGGGCCGATTGGAACATCCAACCATATGTTCTCGAACACGTTCCCCGACAGCAAGGAGTGTCTGATATCGGCGATCGACTGCGAGATCAGAGCCATCAACGACGAGATGGCATGCCATCCATGCCCCGACGAGCGCACGATGGAGCATGCGAACATCAGGCGAGGACAGTTCTTTCAGTCTGGGCTCGCGCAGAAGATGGCAGCGTTGAAGAAAGCAGATCCCAGCTTCAACTACGAGGATGAGGAAAAGCTCCCAGAAGAAGGTGAAGATGCGGACGACGGCCTCAGTAAGAAAGACAAGGAGGAGAAGAAATTCTATGAGGATATGGAAAAGAACAACTTCATGTTCACCACGGAGACGAGATCGGGAAACAAAGTCGGTGGGCGTTGGAGCAAGGCGCTAGCGGCGTCCAAGAAGCTGAGGAGGGACTACGCGGAGCAGAAGGGATGGCCAGCCCAGCGGACGTTCAGAGCGAACTGGCTCAAGCTCGAGAAGGCGGCTTGGGAGAAGACGGTGACGTACGTGAAAAAGGAGACGCGTGAGAAGGAGGAGAAGAAAAAGGGCGAATACGTCACCCTGATGAGGCTGGCGTGGCTCAAGGGTGGCGGCGCCGCGGGCCTCCGCCTGGCGCTGGAGCACGCGTCGAACGCGATGCTGCTGGGCGGGCGCTGGGTCCGGTGGGGCGACATGTCCGAATCAGTTGAGTTCTTGAACACCAAGCACCAGCTAATCGAGACTTTCAAGAAGAGCTGGTCGAAGCATAAATCGCGGGTGGAGCAGAGGACTGCTATCGAAGGCCCAGCACCGTCACGTGCAATCGCGGGTGGTGTCAACCAGCTCCGCGATGAGGAGAAGAATGCCGACAAGGAGAACAATGACAAGGTGGGTGACAAGGGTACGTCCATGAAGGAGGAGTCTAAAGAGGACAAGAAAGACAAGACGGCAAAGAAAGACAAGAAGCGCAAGACAGAAAAAATGAGGTTGAGGAGGAGACAGCCTCGGGCGATGGCAAGGCGCACAAGAAAGACAAGAAGGCTACGGACGGCAAGGATGCCAATAACGACACAAAGGCCAAAGACGGCAAGAAAGCAAAAATGACAAAGACGACAAGAAAGATAAAAATGACAAAGACGAGAAGAACGACAAAAAGAACAAAGGCGAGAAGAAAGACAATAAGGATACATACGACAAAGAAAAGAAGAAGACGCCAGAATTCCTCGTCAAGTTCAGGTCGCTGAAGCAGAACTACGACTGGGCAATCGGCCAGCATGCCAAGCTCGACGGGCTCATCAAGTCGAAGGACCAGTCATGGAAGATCGTCGGCGAGCTTCGTGAGCCCATGGGCCTTGCGATGCAGGCCGTGAACGCCAAGTGTCAAGAGCACGGCCTGCTGTCGATGATGGCCCTTGCGGAAGCGCAGTACAAGAAGCAGGTGCACCGACGACGACGACGCCGACGACGCCGACGACGATGACGATGGCGATGACGATCACGACGACGACGACGACGGCGACGACGCCGACGGCAGGTGGGTGATAAAGAGTTCGAGAACGCCGTTCAGAAGGCGAACGCTACGCTGACCCAGAACGTCACTCAGCTGGCCTCAGAGGTGAGGATCTTGATAAACCAGAAGCTTGCGAGGGATGAGGAGGATGCGAGGCAGAGGGCAGCGGAGAACGGAGACAGCGCGAAGAAGGGCACGAGCAGCAGGAAGAGGAAGGATGCGAAGGAAGAGGCGGCCGCGAAGCGCAAGAAAGGCGAGAAGGAGGGTGTGTCGTCTGAGTCGGACTGAGGGCTGCAGCGAGGCATGCAAGAGGAGGCGGGGGAGGACCAGAGGAGGCCGCTGCATGCAGCAGCTGTCCTGAGCGCGGGCCGCCGAGTGAGCGGCGTGCTCGAGGGCCAGCAAGCCACCACCCCTAGACCCATGGATCCACTTTCTGGGCCCCACCTCCTGGATCCACTTTGTTGTGGATCCAGATTTTCCTGGATCCACTTCTCCCTGGATCCACTTCTCCCTGGATCCACTTTTTTCCTGGATCCACGGTTCCCTGGATCCACTTTTTCCTGGATCCACTTTCCCTGGGACAACAGACTGCAAAGTGGATCCAAGTGGCGGGGCTCGGGAAGTTGATCCAGAATCTGAGGAGCGGGCCTGGAGGGCGCTAGGAAGAAGGAGAAAGAGAAAGATCGAAAAGGAAAAAAGAGAAAAAAGAAGAGAAGAAAGAGAGAAAGAAGAAAAGAGAGGAAAGAAAAAGAGAAAGAAAGAAGAAAAGGAAAAAGAAGAAAAGAAAAAGAAGAAAAGGGAAAAGAAGAGAAAAGAAAAAAGGAAAAGAAAAGAAAAAGAAAGGAAAAGAAAAGAGAGACAGGAAAAGAGAAGAGAAGAAAGAGGAAAGAAGAGAAGAGAAAGAAGAGAAAAAAGAGAAAAGAGAAAAGAAGAGAAAGAAGAAAGAGAAAGAAGAGAGAAGAAAAAAACACAGCGATCATTTCGGAAGTTTCTGAGATGTCTGAAGCTTCTGGAAATTTTCAAAAATTTTCAGAAATTCGAAGTTTTTTTTTTTTTTTTTTTTTTTTCAAAAATTTCTGGATTTCCCGGGAATTTTAGGATTCTTCATTTTTTTTTTTTTTAGAAATTTCAAGATTTTCCCGGAAATGTCCGGGAATTCCGGGAGGCGAACGCACAAGTATAAAGTAGAAAAGAAGTAGAAAGTATAAAGTATAAAAGATGTAGAAAAGACGCCAGGGCATATATATATATATATATATATGAAAAGTACACAACCACCACACTTTATACCAGGAGAAATTTGGCATTAATTTAGTATAAATGATTTGGGGTGGCGGAAGCCGGGGGGCCGAACCAGATTTTCCGGTGCGCACACTGTGCGGCGCAAGATTTCTCCGCGCCGTCATGGGGGCGGAGGTCTAATCCTGGATCCACGTTTCGTGGATCCAGGATCCACTTGATTTGTGGATCCACTTTTCGTGGATCCACTTTTCGTGGGTTTGGAGGGGGGTCGGCGAGGCTCCAGCTTGGCCCCGAGCCCGCCCGTGCGCCATGCTAGTAGGCATGCGATCTGAGGGAGCGCCCACTAAGTGGACGCGAGCGCCATGCCGAACGTGACAAGGCGATCGATCGGGCGAGCATGCGCGAGAATGGAGCACGCAGCATCAGTGCGCGCATCAGATACAGTCTGTGTGCAGCTGTTTCAGGTCAAGCTGAGATGGGGAAGCGTCGCACCAACGTTCAGTATGTGTTCGGGAAAGATGGCGCGCGCAAGCGCGCGGCGGGGTCTGCTGCGTTTGACATGCTGTTGACATTGTATGGGTCATGCAAGAAAATCTCGTCGAAAGATTTTTGTGTTCTCTGCTTCTACCTGCGAAAATGCGGGATTGCTGGGGGGCAGTGGGGCACATTTGCGATGCCACCAGACAAGCAGACGGGCAAATACAAGCAACGGATGGACAGACATCTGCCAGGCCCTGGGCCTCTGTACACAGCGAAGTTGCCTGCTACTGTGAGGAGGAACGCGCACGTGAGGTCAAGGGACATTGTGTTTCGAGAAGTGTTTCGGACTGTCAGTGATGAGGTGAATTCATCTCCCGACACACAGGCAGCGTTGGCGGACGGGCCGTGCGATGATCCCAATCGTGTGCTGTCAGTGCCGTGCTATAGGGAACACACGCTTGTTCGACAATGCGTCGATGCTACAGGGAAGTGGCCGTTGCCACTGGCTCTCTATATAGATGGAGTTCGGTACACACCCATCTGCGCTGGCCGATCTGATTATGCAGCTTCGCGAGGCACGCTGGGGGGGGCATCATCATTTCTACCACATTTCTACCAGTAGAAATGTAGAATAAAGTTAGTAGAAAGTTGATCGTGCTCACAGCCCCATGCCCCTTCCTGGGGTCGCGGTCAATCTGTTGCAAGGGAGTGTGGTAAACATGGTATCGTATAAAAAGACACATGATGGGGTTCATGCGACATAACGAGTTGTGCGATTGTGGCTGTGGCGGGTATTGCTCAATCCACGGTATGTTGCAAGTGGCCGCGTGGCAGCTCGAGGCTCTGACCGACGGGCTCGTTCCACGCGAGAGGCACGACGGAACCCCATGGCCCACCCACATTTGCCCTAGTGATGTCGGAAAACAGCTCGGCGTTAGGTGCGTGGTCCTGCATGTGAAAGGGGATTGGGCTCAGTTCTCGAAGTCGATGGGTTTCGCTGGGTGGGGCAACACGTGGCAGCCATGCCACATTTGCCCAGTGCAGAAAGATGCAATGCATGCATGTCTAACGTGTGGCGTTTCAGCGGACGGCCTCCAGATGCCCGACCGGCGTCACGCCGATTACGAGGTCGCTTGTGGAAAATGCGAGAAGACAGTGGCCGTCACAACTGTAGCTATGCGGAATGAGATATGGGCAGCATTGGAAGCCCAAGAACAACAAGGGCTGGTGTTGAAATCTGACGTGCATGGGCTTGCCGCAGGGGACCGACTGGAGTGTTCTCGAGAGCTCATGGTGCCCACAGAGTTTCACGAGAAGAGCGTCCCGTTCAGGGCGACCTTTTGGAGGACTCGTTTTGATTGTCTCAAACGTTGTTTCGATTCAGTGCGACACAGGTGTCCGTTGTTCTCTACCAGGCTCGGTGCCTCACCTGCGCGCCCCCTTGCCACAGACACGTTGCACACAGATATCTCGGCATAATGATGAGGATCACTTGCGCCATCTTGATGAGACTGCTGTGGGCCAACCCGTGGGACGTAAGTGCAGCGAAGAGGATGCAGAGGCTGGAAGCTGATATGTTTGTGCATTACGACACGAAAAAGATACCGCACCAGAACAGGGTCAACATCATGACGCCAAAAATGATGCCAACCCCAAATGATCCAGAGCACGCGGGTGGCATTCTAAAGTTGAAAGCATCTGAGACATATGTGGTGTTGAAATTTGCAATATATGAGCTTGAAAAGTTTCCAAGATGTGATATCTACAAGGGCAGGGAGCTGTTGGAGGCCGCCCGTGCACTGGTGACGTGGGTGCAGACAGTGCGTGAGTCTGGTGCCCAGCTGACGCGTGACCAATACCAGACTCTCCTGGACTGTGCCAACCGCACGCTGGCATATGCCGACCAAGCGGGAGTTTGGCCTACACCGAAGTTCCACACGTTCGGCCATGTCACTGCCAGGAGCTGGCGCATGGGAAACCCATCGGTCTACGACACTTTCGTCGACGAGGCCCTGAACCTCGCATTGCGGACCTGTGCAGAGAGGAGCCACAGGAGCACGATGGAGGTGTCTGTATTTACATGTTTCGGGATCATGGGTTGCCTTAAAACTGACGTGCGCATCTTTGCATCGACGGACGTCCACCCTAGATACAGAGGAGATGGTGGAGGAGTGTACGTGTGGCGGAGCGGAGAGGAGGTTGCGGCAGCGGAGGAGGAGGAGGAGTTGGACGACGAGGCAGCTGCAGGAGACGTTGGATGAGCAAAAACACCACCCACACCCCCCCTTCAGCAAGATGCAACACTTTCTGTTTTCGAGTGGAGACTGTTCCGTGTAGAAATCACCCCCATGTCAAACGGGAGCCCACGTTGCGTGCGTGATATCTGAGAGAGGGGGGGGACGCGTCTCGCCAGGAGGCCCTGGGTCTGACGGAGATGATGCGCCGCCGCCTCGGCCTGTGAAGCGGTTGCGCGGTCGCTTAGACGAGCCTGGCAAAAAAAAAGCTCGGGTGCCCATGGGACTGTGCACGGAGAGAGAGGGGCGGTCGCGTCGAGCACGCGTCCATGGTTGTTCCTTGCCGCAGTGTCCTTTTAGGATCATGCCTCCGACGGCCAGCCTGCTCGGGCGCAGGGGCGACGAGCGAATGGCACATGACGGATGGGGGTACTGGCAGCGAGTGCTCTCGACAGTTGCAGTAGCACCTCGGTCTCCTCCGTCCCGCGAGCTGCATGCGGGTGCGGCGCGTCGAAACGTCAACTTGTATAGGCGGGATGGGAAAGTAGAGAGAAGGGAGGGGAAGTGCAGGTGCGATGGGGGATGGTAGCCAGGTGCAGCACTATCGTGGACAGTGACTCCGACACGGATCGCGCCAACGGCGTGGTGTTACCGATTCGGAGGAAGGTTCGGTTCGCGATGCCGCGACGGGTGTAAATTCACGGGGCATGACGTCTGATGGGGGACGTGAGGTCGACCCTGCACCCCCTACCCTGTGATCCTGGGCCCTGGTATCTCTCCAACAGCGCATCGGGATTCCGCCCAGGCCTCGGCCTGGCTCTTCCGACATAGTGGAGTACGAGATCTACGACGGTTGCCACATGGAGAAGAGGACACATCCAGTTTTAGGCATGTGTTAGCATATGTTGAGATGCGCGTTGCAGTGGTGCTATATTTCATCTCTCACACACGCACATGCGTAGCCGACAGATTCTCAGGCTTGTAATGTCTACCAAATTTATT
>CAUYUJ010018920.1:0-42500 GCA_963575745.1 Prorocentrum cordatum
CTCAGTGCAGTCTACGTCTTCATCCGCTCCACCTACGACAGGGCGCAGCCGCTGTGGCCCAGCTGTCGTCGCGAGCTCAGGTGGGTGCTCGCACTGTTGCCCACGGTGTTCGCCGACATGAAGAGGCCCTGGCACACTGAGGCGGGTGCCTTCGACGCGTCGCCGTGGGGCGCTGGAGTCTGCACTGCGCACTGGCCCTTGAGCGCAGTGCAGGCCGCTGGCAGGCAGCCGGAGAAGCTGCGCTTTCGCGGGCCCCTCGCCTCATTGGTGGCCCCGCGGGGCGCTGCCCTAGCTGCCGACAGCATCGAGCCCTCGGACCCAGCCGCACTCTTACTTGGGCGTGCTGCAGGTTTCGCCGAGGTGAGCTCTGAGCTGCTGCGTGAGGCGACCTGGGTCACGGCTGTTGCATGCAAGTGGAGGCGCCAAAGTACCATCCACAGGCTAGAAAGCTCAGCAGGGCTTCTCTGGCTGCGGCGCGCCTCTCGCAATTCGAGATGTCACGGACATCGTCTTCTGGGCTTGGGTGACAACATGTCGATGATCTGCGCCCATGAAAAGGGTCGTGCGTCTGACTTTGGTCTCTTGCCTGGCTGCCGCTGCTCCTTTGCCACATCGGTCGCCTGCAACCTCAAGGTCACGTTCAGATGCACCCCCTCAGAGCTCAACCCTGCGGATGGCCCTTCGAGACGCTTTCAGTCTGGAACGGAGCCGTCTTGGCCCAAGCACAAAGACCAGTTCAGGCGTCACAACGGCAGTGGCCATGCAGGAGGTCCGCACGCTCCAGGCTGCTTCGCCAGCCGGCCAGCCGAGCCTGCCAGAGGGGGGAGGCGCTTCGCCGACCCTGAAGCGAGCCGCTGGTGGTGGCGGATCCGCAAGGAGCAGAGCGCAGCCACCGCCGCTTTCCGCCCCGGGACAGGCCCGCTGGCTGCCCCGCCAGGGCTTGCTCGCAGCCAACGTGGTGCAGGCGTCCACTCTGGTGCTCTACCTGAAGGCGTCGCTGCCGCGTGCAGGCTGGCTCATGGTAGACGTGCTGCCCGACTGGCTTGTGGCAACTTGGGGCGCAGCGATGACCGACCTCCTGCGGTGGGCCTTCAACCTGAAGATGACGCGGGCGACAACTGCAGAGCTTGGCGCCGCGGGGCGTGGAGGTTTCCCTCAGCTGCACTTGGCGCCCCTGCAGAGGTGCTTCCCGCAGCTCGCCCCCTTGCTGCCAGGTTGGAAGCGTCTTCACATGTTATCAGTGGTGCCGGTTACAGAGTTGCAGCAGCCAGGCAAGACGGGCGAGCTGGATCACACCTCGGTGCATGTCTTCCCGCAGCTGCAGGCCCTGGTTTGGGCCTTGGTGCGCCTCCACGACCTCCGCCTGTGCTGCTGGCACCCGCTGTGGGACTTCGTCTACAGCCTCTTCCTGCAGCGGTTTGGCCAGTCGCTCAAGGCTGTGCGAGCCAGCTGTTTAGCAGGCACGCTCTGCAGCCTCAGGCGAGGCGGCGACATCCTCGACCGCCTGACGGCCAGCCGCGTGCTAATGGAGAAGCTGCAGCTCGGAAGCTGGCACGCCTGCAACAGCGTGCGGCGCTACGACAAGCACGCGTGAGTGGCGATCGGGCAGGTAATGATTCCAGCCCACCAGCGGCTGGAGTGCGAACATTTGGCCGCTGGATTCGACGCCGCCTGCAAGCAGTACTCTCTTCAGCTGTGATGAGTAGCAGGGGACATGATTCCCGCATTTTCATTGACCTTTTCAGTGGCTCCGGCAACCTTGCGCGGCACTTGCGACAGGCTGGGCATGCTGTCATTGAGTGGGATGTCCTTCACGGGCAAGAGTTTGATCTTGCCCAGCCTGCGCCTTGGGCCGTGCTGCGCGGCTGGATCGCCAGCGGCAAAGTCAAGGCTATTTTTATGGGCACGCCTTGCGAGTCGCTTTCGCAAGCGCGACGAGGCGGCCCTGCGTCTCGCATGCCTCGACGCCTTCGTGACAGTGCACACGTCTTTGGCTTGCCGGGCTTAACTGCAGCCGATCAGGCCAAGCTTGAGCTTGGCAACCTGCTTGCCTCCCGCGCGGGGCAGATCTGGCAGCTAGCAGCAAAGTTTGGCATCCCCATCGGTGAAGAGAACCCTGGCAGCAGTTGGCTTTGGCACTTTCCTGACAGAGCGCGTCGCCATCACTCTCCCTTTTTCTTTGAAGCAGTTGTTGATCAATGTGCGGCTGGTCGTCCCTTTCGTGCGCGCACTAGGCTCCAATTTCTGCATTGTCGCCCCTCTCCTTCTCTTCTGGCCATGAAGTGTCATGGCCGCGGCTTGTGTGATTTTTCAGGACAGCCCCATCTTGAGCAGTCTGGAAAGGAGAGCGGTGCCACCCACTTTCGCACTCAGCAAAAGTCCGCCTATCCCGACGCTCTCTGCAAGCAGCTTGCTCAAATGTTCTCGCAAACAATTGTCGCCAAGGTGGTCTCTAGAAAATGGATGTTGCTTCACGGCTAGGCCAGTGCAATGCTTGTTGATGGGTACTGTGCTTTGTTGTAGATGGGCCGTTGTCGCCTGCCAAAGCTGCCCTGTGCCAGGCTCCGTTCCTCAAGCAGATACTGGAAAAAAAGAGGATGCATGTGCGTTGTTGAACGAGTTTGCATCGCACAGTTCCGTTTCACTCCTGCTCTATAGTCTTTCTGGCTCCCAAAGCCAGCCCGTCGCCTCCAGACGTCTATTTTGCCGCAGGCCGTTGTCGCCTGCCAAAGCTGCCCTGTGCCAGGCTCCGTTCCTCAAGCAGATACTGGAACAAAGAGGATGCATCCTTGTTACGCTGGCCGCTGACCCCTTCTGGCGCGCAGTTCAATCCGATACTGTACTTCACTTTGTGGCCTCCGACATTGTATTTCAATGCCTCTGCAATCTAGATGCAAAACGGGGGACTGGGCCGGGGGACCTCGTTTTTCCCAACCATCCTGTGGTGTTGGGTCCTCGTTTTGAAGAGACGGTGCCCCGCGTTCCTCTCCTCTCCTCTCCTCTCCTCTCCTCTCTCCCTCTCTCTCTCCTCTCCGTCGCCTCTCCTCTCCTCTCTCTCCTCTCCTCTCCTCTCCTCTCCTCTCCTCTCCTCTCCGTCGTCCTCCTCTCCTCCCCTCCTCTCCTCCTCTCCTCTTCATCACCCACCCAGTACCACCGTTTCGTGGCTCCATAGGGAGCGACGCCGAAAAGGCCCAGTGCCCGCGCCCGCATGCGCACCCCACCATATTCGGCACACCCTCACACGTTTCGTGGCTCCATAGCGGGAGCTCCACCGATTGTTCGGCCTTCCCTTGATGCCCGCGGCCCGCATTCCCACCACACCCATTTCGGCACACCCCTCACACGTTTCGTGGCCCCATAGTAGAAGCTCCGCCGAAGGCCCCAGTGCTGCCGCCCGCGCGCGTCAGCCACACCAATTTCGGCACACCCCTCACACGTTTCGTGGCTCCATAGGGAGCTCCACCGAAGGCCCCAGTGCCCGCGCCCGCATGCGTCACCCACACCCATTTCGGCACACCCCTCACACGTTTCGTGGCTCCATAGGGAGCTCCGCCGAAGGCCCCCGTGCCCGCGCCCGCATGCGTCACCCACACCCATTTCGGCACACCCCTCACACGCTTCGTGGCTCCATAGGGGGCTCCGCCGAAGGCCCCAGTGCTGCCGCCCGCATGCGTCACGCACCGCCAATTCGGCACACCCCTCACACGTTTCGTGGCCCCATCAGAGCTCCGCCGAAGGCCCCAGTGCTGCCGCCCGCATGCGTCACCCACACCCAATTCGGCACACCCCTCTGACGTTTCGTGGCCCCATAGGAGCTCCGCCGAAGGCCCCAGTGCTGCCGCCCGCATGCGTCACGCACACCCAATTCGGCACACCCCTCACACGTTTCGTGGCCCCATAGGGAGCTCCGCCGAAGGCCCCAGTGCTGCCGCCCGCATGCGTCACGCACACACAATTTGGCACACCCTCACACGTGTCGTGGCCCCATCGGGAGCTCCGCCGAAGGCCCCAGTGCTGCCCGCGCCTGCACTATGCGTCACGCACAGTCCAATTCCGGCACAGCACCCCTCACAACCGTTGTCGTGGCCCCCAGAGGGAGGGAGAGAGGGAGGGCTCCGCCGAAGGCCCCAGTGCTTGCGCCCGCATGCGTCCCGCACGCCCAATTTCGGCACCCCCCACACGCTTCGTGCCCCATACAGGGAGCTCCGCCGAAGGCCCCAGTGCTTGCCGCCCGCATGCGCTGCCGCCCGCATCGTCACGCACACCCAATTCGTCACCGCCCGTGCTGTCGCTCGTTTTTCGTGGTTTTCCCATATTGAACTCTACCGAATGCTCCAGTCTGCCGCCGCATGGCTCACGCACGCCCAATTCGGCACAGACCCCTCACACTTTCGTGGGCCCCATAGGGAAGCCTCCGCCGAAGGCCCCAGTGCTGCCGCCCGCATGCGTCACGCACACCCAATTCGGCACACCCCTCACACGTTTCGTGGTCCCATAGGGAACTCTACCGAAGGCTCCAGTGCTGCCGCCCGCATGCGTCACGCACGCCCAATTCGGCACACCCCTCACACGTTTCGTGGCCCCATAGGGAGCTCCGCCGAAGGCTCCAGTGCTACCACGCCCGCGTGCGTCACGCACAGCCAATTCGGCACACCCCTCACACGTTTCGTGGCCCCATAGGGAGCTCCGCCGAAGGCCCCAGTGCTGCCGCCCGCATGCGTCACGCACACCCATGTCGGCACACCCCTCACACGTTTCGTGGCCCCATAGGGAGCTCCGCCGAAGGCCCCAGTGCTGCCGCCCGCATGCGTCACGCACACCCAATTCGGCACACCCCTCACACGCTTCGTGGCCCCATAGGAGCTCCGCCGAATGCCCCAGTGCTGCCGCCCGCATGCGTCCCGCACACTCAATTCGGCACAGCAGGGGTACCCCTCACACCGAAGGCCCCAGTGGGTGTGCCCGCATGCGTCCCGCACACCCATGTCGGCACACCTCTCACACGTTTCGTGGCCCCATAGGGAGCTCCACCGAAGGTCCCAGTGGGTGTGCCCGCACGCGTCCCGCGCACCCATTTCGGCACACCCCTCACACGTTTCGTGGCCCCATAGGGGGCGCCACCGAAGAAGATATTCACAATTGCGGTATTCACAATTGCATATGGTTGGGTCCTTCGCCAGGATATTTTTTTTTCCCCGGCACCCCAATGTGGCCCCGCGAGTCTGGGACCCCTTTTCAAGAGTCCAGGGGGCTTTTTGAGCTTCGAGATGGGTGACGACGAACGTATACCGCCTCGCCCTCCCGCCCCCCCAAACTTTGAGAGGGCCTTGGCGTCCGTAGTCGTTTTGGTGCAAGGCATGGTCTCCGAGGGTCTCAGCAGCTTGCGGCGTGGCTGACAAGCATTGCAATATTGTTACTAGCTAGTCCCAGATAAGTCATGCCGTTCTGTTTAGCTGACCCCGAAACCTTCCAGAGGGGGGGATGAATACACCGAGACGTGCCGCGAGGGGAAGGGCTTTACTTACACCGCCCGATTTGCCAACAACTATGCCCGGCAGCATTTGGCATTCTCCACGCCTCAGCGCGGCATTGGTCACGGAAGCAGGTTGTATTTCGATTCGCGTGCATGGTTTAGTTAGTGTGTTCGAACATTTACGTGAAGGGTGAGGGGGGATGAAAGGGGCAAGGGGTAGGAGGGAGAACGGGGGTGGAGGAGCTGCCTTGCCAGATGGAAAGGGGGCGGATGGGGGCAGACAGCGACCCCTGCTTCCTTCTCGTCCTCCCCCCCTTCTCCCAGCCCCCCCGAACCTTAGCTCCGTTTGTTATTATTAGAGCCGCATTGGGAAGCGTTTCGTCATCCTCGGTATCACCATCACCTCGGACGTCGTCGTCATCGTCATTATTCTCTTTCTCCTGCCTTCCGCCATCAGTGTGCTTTGCCGCAGCCACCATTTTTGGAAAGGTCGGTGGCGCCTGCGCCACCTCCAGCTGGGGGGCCCTGCAGGAGACTGTCGAGCCACTAGGCTAGAGTAAGTTTTGGGCCAGGGAGAGATGCCCGCCCGACCGACGGTTCGTTGCGTGGGCGGTGTCGGTCCCTTCCCTGGGCCCCTCCCAACGCGTCTCGCCGCCGCTGCCCCCCCCCCAACCGCTCGAGAAACAAAAAACTGGGTCGGCGCTGGACCCCCCTCGCGGCGCCTCCGACGCCGCCCCTGCGCGTTCCACGCACAAGTTATCTGTCACAGATTCCTCTTCTCTCCCCTTTCCCCCCCTCCTCGGCCCCCCTGTCGCCCCCCAGAGCCCGAGGTCTTCAACGGTCCTTGGAGGCCTTCCAGGGCACCGCTGTTTGCTGAATGGCCCCGGCAGTCCCCCGCAGGGCTGCCCCAGTCAGCGCCGGCGCCCGGCATTTTGTAGCGTCCTCCCAAAGCCCAGCCATGGCCGATGACGGTGGGCCCTGGGTGGTGAGGACGGATGGAGAAGGGGAGGAAGGGAGGGAGGCAGGAAGGATGAGGATCTAGGAGGAGCGAGGAGGAGGAGGAGGAGGAGGAGGAGGAGGAGGAGGAGGAGGAGGAGGAGGAGGAGGGGGAGGAGGAGGAGGAGGAGGAGGAGGAGGAGGAGGAGGAGGAGGAGGAGGAGGAGGAGGAGGAGGAGGAGGAGGAGGAGGAGGAGAAGGAGGAATCAGGCCATATGCGGGATCCAATCTCCGCACTCGCCCCTTGGCGGCGTGCCCGCCCGCGCTTCGGTACATCCGAGGGGGGCTGGTCTCAGCCCGCTGGCCGCTGCTTCGCGATGGCGGCTTGGCGGGCGCCAGCAGCCGACGTGAAGGCGCGGGCGCGGCAAGGCGAGCCATCGTGGCTCGCGCAGCCGCAGTCCCAGAAGGTGTGCAATGAGTACAGATCATGGACTGCAGTCCCTGGCCCCGAGGCCTACGGCAGGCCAGGAAGGCGCGCCAGTTCGCGGCCCAGCACAGGGTCATGGACCAGCTGCGATTCCAAACACAACGCATGAGCGAGCTGGAGGTCACTTTCGTGAGTGGCACAATTGGTGTTATATACCACCAGAACTGGTGCCATAATCATGTAGATGAGGTCGCGTTGGCTGCCCTTGCGCCGTTCGGCGCTGACAGCAGTGCGACAAGGCACCCAGAGGGGAGCAGGACGACGCATGCTGCCACGAGGGAGATCGCGATGAGCAAGGTGACGAATGCTGCAACGAGGGCAGCTGGAAAACGGAACACTACGACCTGGCAGCCGACGACTCCGACGTGGACTACGGGATCGAACAGAAGTAGGCGCAATACGCAGAACTACGAGGACCACCAGCGGACGTACGAGGGCCCCCAGCGCAGCTACGACGGCCACCAGCGGTGGTACCATGGCCAGCAGAGCTTCGCGGGCCACCGCCAGGGCTTGAAGGGCAACCGGCAGAGTTACGAAGACCACCAGCAGAGCTACGACAATTATTAGCATCGTTACGAGGGCAACCGCCGAAAGCTCACGTGGCACAGTCTGCATGACGTACCCGCACCCGATTCCGCACACCCCTCACACGCTTCGTTGCCCCGTAGGCAGCCCCACCGAACGGTCCAGCGGCACAGTCCGCATAGCGTACATGCGCCCGATTCAGCACACCCCCTCACACGTTTCGTGGCCCCATGGGGAGTTCATCCGAAGGTCCCAGCGGCACAGTCCGCATGGCGTACCCGCACCCGATTCGGCGCATCCCTCAAACGTTTCGTGGGAGCTCTTCCGAAGGCCCCAGCGTCACAGTTCGCATGGCGTACCCGCGCCCGACTCTGCACACCCCCTACACGTTTCGTGGCCCCACGTGGGGCCTCTACCTAAGGTCCCAGTGGCAGCGCCCGCATGGCGGCCCCGCTCCATTTCGGTACACCCTTCACACGCTTCTTGGCCCAATAAGGAGGTCCACCGAAGGCCTTCTGCTTTGGAGCCTCAAAGAAGGGGTTATTCAGCCATCATGATCATCGTTGAAGTCCGCTAGGCCAGTTGGAACTATCGTGTGCCGTCGTGAGACACCATTGACACAAAATTGAGGTCATCAGTGGGCCGTCTTGGGGCCAGCGTGGAGCCTGGCGGACATCGACCAGCGTTCTTGGGGAGTTTTCGGGCTCTCTGGGGGCGTTTTCGGGCCCAGCTAGGTCCGCAGGCCTCCAGGGCCGCCCTCGCGCCCTCGGATTCGATCCCTGAGCAATGCAGGATCTGCACGCCCGTGGAATTTCAAATTCTCCTCAGAATAAACATCGCTCGCCCGGTCGAGTCATGGACTGGTATGGGAAGGGTTTGTCTAGCGTTTTTGCTTGTTTTGGTCGGTTGCTGAGTTCCGATATGCAACTTCACTCACTGTGTCCTGAAGATTGCCAGCAAATCGCGTGCAGATGGGTGTGTTTCTTTCCAGGCGTCGGAGTTGACGGGTGCAGTTATTCAAATTTATTTGCGTCGGGTATATTGCACCACGCACAGTTCACGCTACATAGGCCGCACCACACACGCACTGTGCCAACAACAATGCACCACATAGGTTGCACCGCGAAGCTTGCTTTTCCAGAGCGTAGCTCACCGTTTAATCATGTCACTTTCCATGGGCCCACGATGTCAATCATGCCGCCTGAGATTCTGATAGCACGGTTCCCCTCCCGCGAAACATCCCCAGTACCCCGAGGTTGGGGCGAGCTCCAGAGAGCTTGCCTGGTCTTCGCGTTGGTCTATCGCGGCCCCAGGCTTCGAGCAGACGGGGCCTCCGCGTCTATTCGGTTGCGGTAGGGACGTCGGTTTCTGTGCCGCGTTGACGCGCCAGCGGCGGCCCCAGCTCGGACATTCAATGTTACACGCCGCCAGTGTCCCAGAATCGGCCGATACCAAACGATCTGGGATAATGGAAAGCTGCGGTCGATGAAGGTTGAAAGATCGATGCGATAGCATAAACCAGCGCCGACGTAATCGTGACGTGGATTTGCCGTAGTCGGTATCGGCAGCATCTCAGTTTGGATTCGGAGAGGTTCGTACACGTTTTGCCTCTGGCGCAGGCGGTGGTACCCTACTGTCACCTCAAGGGCCGCGCGCCAGTCGAGAGGCATCTCCCACACGTTTCCCCTGTGGTTTAGCGGTTGACTTCCTCCGCCACCAGGGTTTCCTAATAGCGGCGTTTTGCCCAGCCGTGTGCGTCGCACCCAAGGGATCAGTTTCTCGCACACCTCAATGGACTGATGGCACGCGCCTTTGTAGAAGTTCTCGAGGGTATCCTCGTGGCGGCTGGGTGGTGCGCTCTGTTCCCCCCCCCCTGCAGAATTGAGCTCCCCGCCACGGGAAGCTCCCCATGTGTCTGCGGGGACCGCCGTGCTCGCTGCTTCCATCTGCTAGCCTGTGGAAGAGCCAACGTTTGGTTTGCCCCCCTCCCTTCGCAACGCGCATGATGACGGCTGGTGGACCGTAAGTTATTTGAGTTAAATTGGTCGCACATAGTATATAATTCTATATTATTCTTCTCATATATGTGCGTCATTGCTTGGCCGGAGGAACATCTAATCGGCGGCTTGTACATACACACTTATTTTTACCGACGCAAGCATCCATGTGTGTGTTAATAGATACAGATCGATATCTCGTGGCATTCGCCCCATCCCACCATCGTGTCTAGGTTTATGTCAGAGGCCTCTGGGATGCCTGTGGGGATCTATTGGTATGCCCCTCGGAAGACTCTTGGATTCGGTTTTTGGGTGCTTTGGTAGCCTGTCGGGGTCTTTTAGAAGCTTCTTGGGGCTTGATTTGGGTCTCTTGTGGGTCTCGTGCAGCTTGTGGGGTGCTTCTTTGGGGCCTGCTGGCGATCTCGAAGGTCATCTTGGGGTGAAGGGCTCGAAATACTAGTTCGTGCTGCCCCTCTGAGGCTTCTCTTGGGTCCCTCTTGGGGTTCCATTTGGCCGTCTTGGGGGCCTCTTGGACCGCCTGGGGGCGCTCTTGGAGCCTCTTGGGCCGTCTAGGGGCGATCTTGGGGGCCTCTAGGGCCGTCTTGGAGCGTCGAAAGCTGGAAACGACAAGAGCATTATGACAATTCAAACACGTAAGGCAATTCAGTGACTTTGGTATCTCGGGGCCTTCTCGGGGGGCCTCTTGGGGCCCTCTTCGGTCGTCTTTGGGCGCATTCTTGAGTGTCTTGGAGCGCTCTTGGGCGGTCTAGGCCGCCTCTTGTGCCCCCTTTGAGCACTTTTTGGGGCCCTCTTGGCCCGTCTTGGGGCCCCATGGATTCTGGAACAGTTCCGCGGGGAACCCCAGGAGCGCGCACGAGCGCCCAGAAGATTTGGACTTTTGCCATGCAGTAGCCAACACAGAGAAGTCGAAGGGACCTGATGGCACTCCAACTCGTGCCTCAGAGCACGGTGACGGATACACACATACATATAATAGGGGTGCATAGCACCCGGCAGTCGCGAATGAGGGTGGGGGGGCGGCGGGGACGTCGGCAGTCTGCGAGGCTCTGAAGAAGCCCGCCGCAGGCGCCTCACTTTTACAACACATCAACCATGTGGGTGGGTCGCGGGTGGGTCGCGGGTGGATCGCGGGCCGGGTCGCGGGTGGGTCGCAGGTGGGTCGCGGGTGGGTCGCGGGTGGGGCGCGGGTGGTGCGCGGGTGGGTCGCGGGGCGGGTCGCGGGGTGGATCGCGGGGTGGGTCGCGGGTGGGTCGCGGGTGAGTCGCGGGGTGTGTCGAGGGTGGGTCGTGGGTAGGCCGCGGGCGGGTCGCGGGTGGGTCGCGTGTGGGTCGCGGGTGGGGCGTGGGTGGTTCGAGGGTGGGTCGCGGGTGGGCCGCGGGCGGGTCGCAGGGTGGGTATGTGTGCGTGTATGCATGCATGCATGGATGTGTGTGTGTGTGCATGTCTGCATGCATGCATGGATGGATGTATGTCATGTATGTATGTACGTATGGTTGTACGTTTGTATGTTTGTATGTTTGTATGTATGTAATGTACTGTAATGTGATGTGATGTGATGTAATGTAATGTAATGTAATGTAATGTAATGTAATGTAACGTAACGTAGTGTAATGTAATGTAATGTAATGTAATGTAATGTAATGTATTGTAATGTAATGTATTGTAAAGTAATGTAATGTAATGTAATGCATGCATGCATGTATGTATGTATGTATGTATGTATGTACGTACGTACGTATGTATGTATGTATGTGTATATATAGATGTATGCTTGCCCCCTCACATGCTCATACATCTTCTTCGGATGTGTATATATACGTTCCCCTCCCTCAACTGCTCCCCGCTATCCGTCGCTCCTCCTCATCCTCTTATCCTCTTTCAGCGGGGCAGTGCAACCTCGGGCTGAGGGCGGCGGGGTAGTGCAAGGCTTCTTAGTGGGAATACTTTGGAAAGCACCGCAGAAGGGTTCGATTGGATTGGAAAATGCCACAATAGGGGTTTTATTGGAACGCCTCACAACAGGAACCCTTTGGAATGCACCACAAAGGGATTCGACTGGAACGCAGGAATCCTTTTTGGCAAGCACAACCCAAGGATTCTATTGGAAAACATCACAACAGGAGTCCTTTGGAAAGCACCACAAAGGGATTCTATTGGATTGGAAAGCGCCACGCAGGGATTCGATTGGAAAGCCTCACGCCAGGAATCCTCTGGAAAGCGCAACTAAAGGATTTTATTGGACAGCCGCACAACAGGAGTCCTGGGGAAAAGCACCACTTAGGGATTCCATTGGACTACATCACAACATAATGCCTTCGGAAAACATCGCAACAGGGTTTTGGCTAGAAGGCCTCACAGCAGGATCCCTTTGGAACGCACCACACAAGGAATCCTTTTGGATTGGAAATCGCAACAAAAGGGATTCTATTGGAGGGCCTCACAACAGGAATCCTTTGGAAAGCACCACACAGGGATTCCACTGCAGGAATCCTTCGGAAGGCGCCACGAATGGATTATATTGGATTGGATAGCGCCACGCAGGGATTCGATTGGAAAGCCCCACAACAGGAATGCCCTTGAAAGTGCCACAAACGGATTTGAATTGGACACCATCTCAACAGGAATCCTCCGGAAAGCACCGCAAAGGGATCATATAGGAAGGCCTCACAGCAGGAAACCTTTGGAACGCACCACAAAGGAATCCTATTGTATTGGAGAGCAGCACGAACGGATTTGTATTGGAAGCCCTCTCAACAAGAACCCTTCGGAAAGCACCACAAAGGGATTCTATAGGAAAGCATCACAGCATGAGTCTTGTGGAACACGCCACAGAGGGATTCTATTGGATTGCCTCACGACAGGAATCCTTTGGCAATCGCCACAGAGAGATTCTATTGGAAGGGAAAGCGCCACGGACTGTATGGGAAAACCTCACAACAGGAATCCTTTGGAAAGCACCACGCAGGGATTCTATTGGAAAGTCTCACATCAGGAATGATTGCCGCGCAACAGGAACCATTTGGATGGCACAACCAAAGGATTCTATTGGAAAGCCTCACAACAGGCATCCTTTGGAAAGCGCCACAGATGGATTGTATTGGATTGGAAAGCGCAACGCAGGGATTGTATGGGAAAACCTCACACCAGGAATTGTTTGGGAAGCGCCACGCAGGAATTCTATTGGAAAGCCGCACAAAAGGAGTCCTTGGAAAAACACCACTTAGGGATACCATTGGACTACATCACAACAGGAATACTTTGCAACGCATCGCAACGGGTTTCTATTGAAAGGCCTCACAACAGGAACCCTTGGAACGCACCACAAAGGGGATTCTTTTGGATTGGAAAGCGTCACAGAAGGGAATCCACTGGAAAGCCTCATAACAGGAATCCTTTGGAACGTACCTCACAGGGATTCCATTTGGAAGCCTCGCAACAGGAATCCTTTGGAAAGGGCCGCAACGGGATTCTATGGGAAAGCCTCACACCAGGAATGATTGCCGCGCAGTAGGAACCATTTGGAAAGCGCAACCAAAGCATTCGATTGGAACGCCTCCTCACAACAGGAATCCTTTGGAAAGCACCACGCGTGGATTGTATTGGATTGGAAAGCGCAGCGCTGGGATTCGATTGGGAAGCCTCACGCTCGGAATTTTCTGGAAAGCGCCACCTATGGGAAAACCGCACAAAAGGAGTCCTTGGAAAAGGAGTCCTTGCAACAGGAATTCTGCGGAAAGCACCGCAACGGGATTCTAGTGGATTGGAAAGCGCCACAACGGGATTCGATGGGAAAACCGCACAACAGGAGTCCTTGGGAAATCACCACAGGGGGTTTCTATTGGATTGGAAAGCGTCACGAAAGGGATTGTATTGGAAAGCCTCACACCAGGAATGAGGCCGCACAACAGGAATCCTTTGGACAGCGCAACACCGGGATTCTATTGGATTGGAAAGCGCCACGCAGGGACTCGATTGGAAAACCTCCAACCAGGAATCCTTTGGAACGCGCAACTCAAGGGTTCGATTGGAAAGCAGCACAACAGGAACCCGTGGGAAAAACACCACAAACGGAGTCCATTGTATTGCCTCACAACAGGAGCCCTTTGGAACACATCGCTCAGGGTTTCTATTGGAAGGCCTCATAGCAGGAACCCTTTGGAACGCACCACAAAGGGGTTTATCGGATTGGAAGGCGCCACAAAGGGATTCTATTGGAAAGCCTCACAACAGGAATCCTTTGGAAAGCACCACGCAGGGATTCTATTGGAAAGTCTCGCAACAGGAATCCTTCGGAAGGCGCCACAAAGGGATTCTAGTGGATTGGACAGCGCCACAAAGGGATTCTGCTGGAAAGCCTCACAACAGGAATGTTTTGGAACGCGCCTCACAGGGATTCCATGGGACATCCTCACAACAGGCATCCTTTGGAAAGCACCAAAACGGGATTCTATTGGAAAGCGCGACCTTTTGGGCATGGGCAAACCAGAGAAGAACAACACCAAAGAAACCAATGACCCATGGCTGAACAACCAACACAACACAAGGCACGCCTCAAAAAACACACAAACAACACAACATTTGCACCACGTTCTCTGTAAGGGCGGCAGGGACGGGGTAAGTTTTTTGTTTGATTTCGTTTTTTTTTTCCAGCCCTGGGTCTGTGGTTTCTTTCTTATGCATTTAATTTTGTGTGTTTTTTTCCGTGCCCAAATGCCTCTTCCTCCAAGCCTCCTCCTTCTCCTCCTGTCCCCTCCTCGTGGAGGGATGTCCTTTTGTGCTGGAGGAATACATGTGTTTTCGTATGGCTTCCTTCAGAAAGCAGCCCCTGTGGAAGGCTTTTCAAAACGAGATCCCTTTGCAAGGCTGCCGCGCTCCTGCAGGAGGAGGAGGGGGGGAGGAGAAGGGGATGAGAGAGAGAGAGAGAGAACGAAAAAGAGTGGAGGAGGATGAGGATGAGGTATGGGATGCATGGAAGAAGAATATCTCAGGTCATGTGTGTGTGTGTCGGGGTACCATATATATACATGTATATATATATATGTATATACATATATATATATGTACATGTATCTACGGTCGCCCCCTGTGATCATACCTCTCTCAGCTTCTCTATTTATTTCCAGTTTTCCTCTCGTTTCTCTCCCCCCCTCTCCTCTTCTTCCTCCTCCTCCTGTTCCTCCTCTTCTTCCTCTTCCTCCTCCTACTCCTCCTCCACCTCTTCCTCTTCCTCTGCGTCTCTGTAGCAATACAGAACCAATGCCAGACAGCGCTTGGCGCTATCAGTGCAAGGAGCCCATGTGTTTTTTCGTTGTTGATTTTTTTGGTATGTGGAGCCACGAAACACTTTTTTGCGCGTCCCAATGCTCGCCGCGGCCTCCCTCGCAGCACTTCTCTATGAACCCACAAAACAACATTCGCCGGCCCAACGGGCCAGAGGCGTGCCAACAAGATCTCCGGTAACTGCTTTACAATAGTTCTACTTAGCGCGCGCGGGGCGGCCCCTGGGGGTCCCCTGAAGAAAAGTACCCCGGCAGAAGCCCGGGAGGAGTCACCAGAGCACTCCAGGGAAGGGCCATATTTCGACACCCCTCACGGGGATCGTGGCCTTCGAGGGGGGAGCCGCAATCGACTACCCCCCCCTCCCGCCCAAAGAGTCCTCCAAGCGCCCCCCAAGAGTCTGGGGGCTCCCAAGACGCCGTCAAGGAGTCCCAAGAGACTCCCAAGAGGGCCCCCAGAGGCAACATTCATTGTTTTTCTTTAGGTTTTTTGGAGATTTTGGCGTCTCCACCTTTTCGGCATCGCGACGCCCCAAGACGGCCAAAGAGGCCTCCAAGATCGCCCTAAGAGGCCCGAGAGGCCTCCGACAGGGACCCAGGACGGCCCAAGAGGGTTCGAAGACGGCCCAAGCAGCCTACAAGACGGCCCAAGAGGGCCCCAAGAACGCTCTAAGAGAAGCCCCAGAGGGGGAACACGACACAACATTTCGAGCCCTCGGCCCTAAGAAGCCCCCAGGAGGCGCCAAGAGGCCCCTTTGAAGCCCCAGCAGGCCCCCAAAAGGCCCTCGAGATAGCCCCCAGACGCCCCACGAGACGACGCAGGGTGCCGGGGACTCGGGCCGGAGGCTGCGCGGCGGAGGTCGCAGCGGGCCGCGGGCCCCCAACATGCACCGAACCGAGCCCCAAGAGGCCTCGGAACTGCTTCCAGGAGGCCCCGAAGAGACCTGCCACGAGGTCGTCGTCGTCGTCGTCGTCGTCGTCGTCGTCGTCGTAGTCGTCGTAGTGGTCGTAGTCGTAGTCGTAGTCGTCGTCGTCGTCGTCGTCGTCGTCGTCGTCGTCGTCGTCGACGTCGACGCAAAACGAGGGAGAAGGGGGATGAGGAGGGAGGAGGGGGCACGAGGAGGAGGAGAGAGCAGCAGGAGGGAGTTGAGTCCTCCTCCTCCTCCTCAATTCCCCTCCGAGACATGAAGGTCAGACGCGACACCCGATTCGGTGAGAGCCAAATTCGGCGGCCCAACGGGCCAGAGGTGTCCGAAGATCTCTGGTAACTGACCCCAAGATGGTCCAAGAAAGCCCCGAGTCGCCGACCGATCGGACCAAACCGCTCAAAATGGCCTCCAGACGCCCGCAGACGCCTGCAAGACGCCCGAAGATGCCTCCAAGAAGGATCTCAAGAGAGCCCCAGGAAGCAAAAATGGTCGAGTTCGTTTTGGTTTTTGCAAGATTTTAGCGTTCCCACCTGTTCAGCTCCCCGACGCTCCACGACGGCCCAAGAAGCCTCCAATATCGCCCCCAGGCAGCCCAAGAGACCTCCAAGACGGCCCAAGAGGCCTCCGACACGGCCCCAGATGGCACCAGGACAGCCCAAAGAAGAGGCCCAATGTGGGAACCAGAACGGACATATCGAGCCCTCGGCCCCAAGCGGCGCCCAGAAGCCCCAGGATGCGCCCAAATGCACCCAAAGGAGCTCCAAGAAACCCCAAAGAGGCTCCAACAGAAACCCAGGAGTCCCCCAAGAAACCCCCCACGAGGACCCCCAAAGGCGCCCTAAAGCCCAAACGCCAGCGAGGGCTCAATACGGGCCGGCGGAATGAGCGAAGCGATTAGATAAATAAGCATACGCAGTAGTTGGTGCCCTTGGTGCAAGAAATCAGCCGGTGTATTTTTTGTTGTTTTGTTTTTGGGTTTGTGGAACCACGAAACACTGTCGTTTTTTTGGTATTGCAAGCCCCACTGCTTTTCTTAGAGGCCGCAAAACAGAACAAAGGCATACATTGTGTTTCCTTGCATCCCAGACCCCCAAAAACAAACTAACCGAACCTACACAATATATGGCGCCGTTGGTGCGAGGGAGCCCTGTATGTTTGTTTGTTGGTTGTTTTATTGGTTTGTGAAACCACGAGCCACTGTTCTTTGTTGTTGATTTGGTTTTGCAGGCCCCAGTGGTCGCCGCGGCCTCCCTCGCAGCACTTCACTTTGAGCCTGCAAAACCAACAACCAAAAACAACACACACATACAGTGTTTCCTTGCATCCCATTCCAAAAGAACCACGCAAACAAAACAATACAGCGTTTTCTTGAACCGAGGGTGGGGACGCTTGGCCATTCAATTAAGGATTCCTGCGTTCAGATTCCGCATGCGGGATGAATGAATAAAGACTCCTTAGCACGGATTCCGTCACACATGTTCTTTAATACGGATTCTGTGATACAGATTCTTTAGTAGGGGCTCCTTATTTGAGGTTCCTTGTTCAGGATTCCTTGCGACTCCCCATTCGAGATTTCTTACAGCGAGCTCCTTACTAATCTTCTTTAAGTATATATTTTCCGTTGAGGATTCCTTAGCCTTTATTCCTTAATAGCTATTCATTGTGAGGGAATGTTTTTTAGGGCTCCTTAAGCACGATACCTTTGCAAGGATTCCGCATGACGGATTCCGGAGGACATATTCCTTATTAAGGAGTTCTGATTAAGGATTTCTTACGGAAGATTCATTATGGAGGGTTCTTTATTGAGTATTCCAGATTCTTTAGTTTTTGATTCCTTATGAACGGAATCCGTACTAAACAAGGTTCCGTTTTAAGGGTTTCTTGATTCATTTTCTTAGGTACCGTGATGAATATCTCTTAGTACGGATTTCTCAGGACATTTTCTTTATTAAGGGTTCCTTATTCAGGATTCCTTGTGGCGGGTTTTCTCTATTAGCGATTCCTCATAAAAGATTCCTTAGTTCAGGTTCCATTTTTGGGCTTCCTTAGTAAGGATTCCTTATGAAGGATTCCCAATGTATGATTGCTTAGTACGGTTACCGTAGTACATATTCTTTAGTACGGATCCCATGGCAATCTTCATGAGTAATAATTCCGTAATTCGGGTTCTTTGTGGAGGAGATACCTCGACGACTCCTTATGACAGATCCCTTGATTAGGGTTTCGGATTAAAGTTTCTAATTCAAGTTTTCTTTTCAAAAGGGTTCTTTAGTTCTTAATGCAAAAATCTTGTTTGCGGGGATCTCAGTTAAGGGTCTTTATTTTACAAAGGGTTCCTCGGTACATATTTCATACAATGGATTCTTTCGTACATATTCTTTAGTAAGGATTCGTTGTGAAATATTCTCTGGTAAGGGTTCCGTAGTTCAGAGTCTTCAATCAGGTTTCCTGGCGTAACGATTCTTTAATACATATCCATTGTTCAAGATCCCTTATTCCGGATTTCGTATTAAGGATTTTCTCTCTTCCTCCTCAGCATCTCTATCGCCATCGCCTCGGTATCATCCTCATCATCGTCGGGATCGCATTCATATTACCTCGGTCCACTTGCTTCGTACTTATATTAACTAGCTCTTCCTTGTTCTTCTTCCCCTCCTCCTCCTCGCCATCTCCCTCCTGAGGGCCCGTAGCCATTTTGGCTCAAGCTGCCCCGTCAGTCAGACCAGGCCGCCGACCCCCGCCGGCGCCTGCCCCGCTTCCCACTGCAGCCATGGCCCGCGCCGCCGTCTTCGTCGCTCTGCTGGCCCTCCTCGACGGCGACCCGGCCGAGGCGAGCCGCATCAGGGCGAACGCCACCCGCGCGGACACGAGGTTCACGATCAACGACCAGGTCTTCGTGAACGGCGCGAAGTTCGGGGAGAGCAGCGGCCTGGACAGCCTGGTGGGCTGCCACGAACACGCGGGCACCAGCGAGTTCAAGGTGTGCGGCTGCGGCGTCAAGGTGATGCCGAGCCTGCTGACGGAGTGCCAAGAGTATAAGCAGTACTCTGAGACGGTTGGCAAGTGCGATTGTAGTTTGAGTGAGTGCGACGAGAAGGTGCTCACGTCTGGCTACTCGACGGATTTCGAGTGGAAGGCTAACTCATTTTTCATTGCCGCCTGCTGAGGACACCAGCATGGGGGCCATCTCCCTCCGGAGGGTAGAGAGAGACTGAGACCCAGCGCGAGAGAACACATCGAAGACAAGGCAAATGGTATGATCACAGGGGTCGATCTGTATATGTATATACATTTATATACATTTATATACATATATAAATGTATATATGTATATATATATGTAAATCGGGGGCCCCCAAACGGTGCGGTGACCACACCGTGCGGTGAGTCGATGGGGATTCGGGGTCACCGCACGGTTTTGGGACTCGGGTCGTCCTCCGAGGACGTCTCGGGCGACAGGGGCCTCCGAGGTCCCAAAACCGTGCGGTGACGGACCGTGCGGTGAGGTCTTGGGGGATTTCGAGGTCACCGCACGGTCCGTCTCCGCACCGTTTCGGGACTCCCAAGTAAATAGATGTATGTATACATATATACAAGACTGAAGTGGCGCTTCGCGCCATGCACCTTGGTCCTTGAAGTTTGGTATGCAGGCGGAATGGCAGGAAGGTCAAGCCGACAATTTAGCGATAACTCCTGGTTGCCTTTTCCGGCATCGCCGCTATAATGATATTTTTCGTTATCCTTCCTCTATGCTTATTGTTCCTTATTTTCGCCATACCCTGCGCATTGTCCCCATCCTCCTCAGCTCTTTTTTGCGGAGGCTCCTCCTTGGAGAGCCTCTAGGGGCCTCACAAAAATTGTTTCAGGCTTTCTTAAGGTCTTCTGGAGGCCTCCTGGGCGTATTCTGGGGCCTCCGGGGGCTTCCTCGGGCCACCCTGCCTCCAACCGCGGTCTCTCTGAACGACCGAATCACGATTTGGAATTCTTCGGAGGGTGTCTTTGGGCCATCTTGGGCCGCCATGGGGCTCTCTGAGGGCGATCTTGGACCCGTGTTGTGCCGTTTTGGGGCTCTCTTGGACCGCCTGGAGGCCCTTTCGGATGGTTGTGGGGCGATTTTTTGGAGCCTCCCAGGCGGCTTCGGACGCCCAGAAGACCGCCGTCTTGGAGCGTCGGGAAGCCGAAAAGAGGGGAACCCCCAAATTCACCAACAACCGATTGAAAATCAATGCTTTGTGCCTCGGGGGGCCTTCTTGGGAGTCCGGCTTTGGGGCGGGGGGGGGAGACGGGTTTTTCCCCCGCACGGGCATATAAAATATAGGAAAAGGACTATATGTATGTATGTATGTATGTATGTATGTATGTATGCATGCATGTATGCATGCATGCATGTATGTATGTATGTATGTATGTATGTATGTATGTATGTATGTATGTATGTATGTATGCAGGTATGTAGGTATGTAGGTATGTAGGTATGTAGGTATGTAGGTATGTAGGTCTGTAGGTCTGTATGTATGTAGGTATGTAGATATGTAGGTATGTAGGTATGTAGGTAGGTCTGTGTGTATGTATCCATGTATATATATATTTTTGTATTTATGTATATATGTATGTAATGTAATGTAATGTAATGTAATGTAATGTAATGTAATGTAATGTAATGTAATGTCATGTCATGTCATGTCATGTCATGTCATGTCATGTAATGTAATGTAATGTAATGTAATGTAATGTAATGTAATGTAATGTAATGTATGTATGTATGTATGTATGTATGTATGCATGCATGCATGCATGCATGCATGCATGCATGCATGCATGTATGTATGTATGTATGTATGTATGCATGCATGCATGCATGCATGCATGCGCATGCATGCATGTATGTATGTATGTATGTATGTATGTATGTATGTATGTACATATACATATATATTCTTATATTTTTGTATGCATGCATGCATGCATGCATGCATGTATGTATGTATGTATGTATGTATGCATGCATGCATGCATGCATGCATGCGCATGCATGCATGTATGTATGTATGTATGTATGTATGTATGTATGTATGTACATATACATATATATTCTTATATTTTTGTAAGCCTGGGCGGGGGGAACACCCGTCCCCCCCCATCAAACAAAAAAACTGGACTCCCGGGATCTGGGGCTTTGGGACCCTCCAGACGGGCCTCGAAGCGGCCACCGGGCCTCTTAATGCGTTTTGTCAAGCCTTCCCAGCACATTTAGGGCGATCAGGGGGGTCATCGAAGACGTCCCAGAGACCCCCAAGACAGCACAAGGGCGCTCCAAGAGTGACGGACGTGACCTCAAGATGGCCCAAGAGGCCTCCAGGACGGCCCCAAAGAGGCCTCCAAGAGCACTCCCAAGAAGGCCCCCCGAGGCACAAATCATTGATTTTCTGTCGGTTTTCTGTGAATTTTGGGGTTCTCCTCTTTTCGGCTTCCCGATGCTCCAAGACGGCGGTCTTCTGGGCGTCCGAAGCCGCCTGGGAGGCTCCCAAATCGCCCCACAACCATCCGAAAGGGCCTCCAGGCAGTCCAAGAGAGCCCCAAAACGGCACAACACGGGTCCACGATCGCCCTCAGAGAGCCCCATGGCGGCCCAAGATGGCCCAAAGACACCCTCCGAAGAATTCCAAATCGTGATTCGGTCGTTCAGAGAGACCGCGGTTGGAGGCAGGGTGGCCCGAGGAAGCCCCCGGAGGCCCCAGAATACGCCCAGGAGGCCTCCAGAAGGCCTTAAGAAAGCCTGAAACAATTTTTGTGAGGCCCCTAGAGGCTCTCCAAGGAGGAGCCTCCGCAAAAAAGAGCTGAGGAGGATGGGGACAATGCGCAGGGTATGGCGAAAATAAGGAACAATAAGCATAGAGGAAGGATAACGAAAAACATTATGATAGCGGCGATGCCAGAAAAGGCAACCAGGAGTTATCGCTAAATTGTCGGCTTGACCTTCCTGCCATTCCGCCTGCGTACCAAATTTCAAGGACCAAGGTGCATGGCGCGAAACGCCACTGCAGTCTTGTACATATATATATATATATGTAAACAAAATATTTGTACACATCTTATATAATAGTATACACACATATGTATATGTATATATACACAAGTGCACCAGCGCGTGCGAGTATGAGGTGCTTTCCCCCGAGCCCAGACCAAGGAGGGGGTCAGGGGAGGGGGAGAGGTCTCACATGTCGGTGGCCCACATCGATCGGCGAACAGTTGGTTGTGCAGAAGACGCGGGACGAGGAGGAACGGTCATGGCCTGGAAACCAGGAGAGGACACGTGTTCCCCTCTGTTCCCACCAAGGGCCATCTATCTCTCATCAGCAGCGACCCACCTAGAACCCCTCTCAAGTTTTCAACGTCCCCGCCCCGCACTTCACGTACGCATCCTCTACCATCCCATGCCCCCGCCCTCCGACCCCCCCCCGTCTCGCCGTTCCCCCCGCGCCAGCCATGTCCAAGAGCGCCAAGCCACGCGCCTAGCTGCCCTGGGCTCATGGATTTGAGGAGGTTGAGTGTGGGAGCGTTGGGTGTTGCCAGAAGTGGCCCTGGCCCAAGGCGACCCCAGCTTCTCAAGGGAGGCTCAGATGGCTTGCGGAGCAACCCTCACGAGCCCGATGGGGGCCCAAGGGGCCCCCAATAGCCTGAAACTCTGGGGGCACGTATGGTCGAAGGTCACCTTTGGCAACCTCCGGGGGCAGTTGGTCAGGTGTGGGACCAGCCGTGGCCACCAAGGCGCCTCGGGAGCCGTGCCCAGGCATAGAGACGTCCAGAAGCCTGGATCTTCGATTCTCGGTCCGACGATTGCGGAAAGAAACAGGGATCTGTTTTTTGTTGATGTTTTTGACCGCGGCGATGTGGTCGCTTATCTACCCCATGGCCTGGCGCTGAAGGGTCTGTGGCCTCCGGTCCCTCCCCAAGTTGCAGGCGACGACGGCCTCTGGGTGACCTTGGCGGCCTTGGTTCAGGCACTTCGTAACTCTGGCCAGGCTCTCGCGGCCTCGTAAGGTAGCGCAACAGAGGTCTCCGAGAGAATCTCTCAGAGGTCCCCTCCGCTGGAGTGGAGGTCTCTGGGAGGTCTCCCCTGGTCCTCTGGGAGGTCCTATGGGGATGCTCCCTCCAGGACCTCCAAGGATCCGAGGTTCCCTAAATATTCTACTGGACCAGCGCGGGAGACCTCGAGAGGAGGAGAAGGATGAGGAACAGTAGGAGGATCGCACGCCACTGAGGGGAAAAGGAACAGTAGGAGGAGGCGGATGAGGAGGAGGAGGAGGAATCTGAGGAGGAGGAGGAGGAGGGGGAGGAGGAAGAGAAGGAGGAGGAGGAGAACGTGTGCAAACCCAAGGCTCATCAACGAGATTGCAATGAACCCTCCCTTCAAAATCCCTTTTCACAGGCCCCATAAGTACAAGGGTTCATGTTCATTGAGGGACGTGCCTCGATGGAAGGCAACCGCTTGAAATCCAGAACTGTGCCAGCACACCGTTCCTGGGACTTCAACGCGGCGAATCATTGTTATTGTTACGCCTTGACGATGCAGAATCGTGCCAGAGCGCCGTGCTTGGCTTCAACACCGCGAATCATGGAACGTTCGGCATGGCAGTGCATGAACTTGTCGCAAGCTCTTAAGACGAATGTGCGCGGCGCTAAGGCGAGAGCCATCTCTAAAAAGCGGGACGCCCTCCATCCGTGAACCTCTTGGAGTTTTTAGGACGAATCTGCGCACCGCAAAGGCGAGAGCCACATTTTGAAAGCGGACCGCCATCCATCCGTGAAGTCCTTGCAGTTTTTGTAAGACGAATGTGCACGGAACTTAGGCGAAAACCGCAGTTTGGACGTGGACCGCAATCCATCCGCGCAGCTCGTGCAAATTTTTGCAACGAATGTGCGTGGCGTGAAAGCGAACACCACATTTTGAAATCGGCCGCCCTGCATTCGTGAAGTCGTCGCAACTTAACTTAAGACGAATGGGCCCGGGGCGACAGCGAGAGCCATTTTTGAAAGCGGACCACCCTCCATCCGTAAATTTGCTGCAAATGTGCAGCTTCAGGGTCATTCGTATTAGGGACGTCTCAGGCGAAATGGTTGGCCCGCCCTTTCGACCGACCTCGGGGTGCGACAGGGAGGAGTTGTGTATATGGAAACGATGGAAGAGAAGGGGGAGGAGGAAGATGATGATGAGGAGGAGGAGGACGAGGAGGAAGAGGAGGAAGAGGAGGAGGAAAAGGAGGAAGAGGATGTGTTAGAACATGGCCATGCGATTGCGTGAGGAGCATCGCCACACGTTCTTTAATCAAGTATTAGCGTTACCGCTGACATGTGGCTCAAGCGTTTGACCTGCACTCTCGCCCGCGGCTAAGAGCATCTCATCGTTCCCGTGCCAGTCTTCTCAGGGAATTTGTATGGCAGCGGGGCGACGTTAATGGCAGCCGCGGAAGCAAAGGCAGCATTACCCGTTCGTCCAGGAGACCCGCTCCCGGAGTTAAACATGTCCCAGGAACGATACCAATGTTTTAAGCTAGACCCAGCGAGGTCCAATGAAATATGTGAGGCTGCGTACTTCGGAGGCGAGTTCAGTTCTGCGAAGGTGGCACTGGGAGCAAACCGTGCGGGGACGAAAGGGTGCATTGGGAGACAGACTGCAGCATGAGTTAAGACCCTCACCAACGAGGAAGGGTACGGACTGTTACTGATGACCCCAACAAGTGAACTCCTTGTTTCGTAGCATCGTGAACCGCAACATGTCCGCATAAGGAAAGGCAACTGAACTTCTGTTCATAACCGCTTATCTCGAGGAGACAAGCTGTTGATCATGGGCGGTGCGCTGCAGGATGAGGGTGATCACGACGCGATTAGAATCTTAAATGGCCCATTCACCGTCTCGGAATACGACGCAGCTAGCATAGTGATGCAGCACGGACATGTTGAGCAAGGGGGATACGAGGACACGCGGTATGTCCGGAACGACAAGCTGGAGGGAGTGGAGCCGCGTGTGAAGCTGCAGGGGTCCAGAGATTGTCGCGATGTGTTACTGGCGTACCGAGAGATCTAGATGGGTTTAACTGCGACCTCGGGCCAGCCCAGAACAGTGGGGGACCCGCGCAGGTATAACATACTACCGCGTTAGTGGAAGCGCTGGCGAAGTACGGCCCCGCATATCAGTGTAAGTCCTCATTCCGCATGGCTGTGCTGGGGGCAGCCATGGCGCGCGCGGGGTCTGGTTCGAATTGCGGCGTCGAGAGTGCTTCAGAATGCCCGAGTCGCTGACGACAGAGACTTCCCATAATTTATACGTTGAATTTGAAGACTGGTCGCGTGATGGGACTGGGCGCCGACGCGCAGAGTCGTTGCGCCATGGGCGGTGGCGACCGGGAGGGCCCGTGGGCCTTTGCGAGACGGAACGCCGATGTAAACGATGATGGCTAGCGGTTGCCCAGCGACGTCGACAGGGGTCGCGGGGGCGATCGCAATGGAGGAGAAGGGGCAGGCGGTGAAAGCAGAGGCATTTGAAAAGTGGGGCGGGGGGCCCATGTGCTGCGAGCGCGGTTATCTCGGGCGCGTTGCTGCGAACTGCGCGAGAGGAGGAGGCGCGGGCGGCAGTGGAATGGGCGGTGGCAAGGGCTGGGGGGGCGCGTGCGGGCGGCGAATTTTAGACGGGGGCTCTGGCGAAGGCGGAGGTTGCAATGGTCGGGGGGGCAGGGGGTCCGCGGGCTGGACCAAAGGAGGGTTCGTGCCGATGAGCGACCGAGCATGTTGCGCGCGCGGGGGAACGGCGCGCGCGGTGGCGCAGCGCGATGAAGGAGAACCCATAGGACGGAGCGGCACCAAGAAACCAAGCCCGCGCGAGAGGGGCCCGGGCGACCATGCGGGGGCAGGGCGCCTCGCTCGGTCAACCCGTGCCAGGATGCCGCTCGGCGGGCCCGCCCATCGCCCGATTGGTGAGATGCGCGGCTGCGGCAATGCCGGGTGGGGGGCGGGTGGGGTGGGGGGGGGGGGCGGGGGCCGTCGAGAGGGGGGATTTGCTTGAGTGCCGCGCAACGGCGAACGGCTGTTTCCTTGGATGCGCTCGCGGCCCCAGCCGGCAGACAGGGGTCCGGGGGGCATTTGGGCTGAGAAGCAGGCGGCAGAAGTGTTCTGACATGTAGTTAGTCGAGGCGCTTCGTGCTAGCCCTGGAGTCAAAGCTGCCCCCAGTGGCGACGCCGTCGGGCCCTGCGAAACATAGACTCAGGCACCGGTCGCAATGTGGGGCCATCAAGCGCGGGAATCCGTTTTCATGTTACCCCCGCCGGGGCCTCGCGAGCGGGCGAGCAGTGCCGCGCCGCCGACGGCGCCGTGATCGGGGGATCTGGCCAGAGTGTAACTCTTGTAAATGGCGAGCAAGGGGCGCGGGCGAGCAGTCCATCTTAAGTGGCCAACGCTAGAAATTCATTGGGGCCAGCTCGTGACATGGCTGAAGCAGGGGGCAGGGTCGCTGGTGATCGACGCGAATGAGCGGCGACCGTGCAACTGCGTGGGGCGCGGGGCCGCCGAAGGGCAGCGGCGCGAGCGAGGAGGGGGGCGTCCCCGCTCGATGCGAGGGCGCCGGCAGGGGCGCGACGCTTGGTGGACAGGGCGTCAGTGCAGGGTGTCGCGAACGAAGGGGGATTATCCCAGGCGGGGGCCCCTGGCGGAGGATAAGTTCCGCCGGGTCTTCCGAGCCCCGCGAGGTCGTCGCGGGCCCGCCGTGGGGGGCCGTTCGCCCTCCGGAATTTCGGATGAAGCGGGGCGAGGGGCGCGGGTGGAACATCGACGAAGTGACTCGCGCGGGCGATTTATCCTGGCCGCCGGGCCCAGGCGCGGCAGAGTGCGAAGTGACAGCTGGGGCAGTCGCTCCAATTGTGAGGCCACTTGAGGCGGCGATCGCGCGGGCACCGAGGCCATCATTGCAGGGGGAGTAGCGTTTGGAAGAGCCAGGTGCCCAGCCGTGGCGCCAGCGGCGGGACGTCGCCGGCGCGAAGCATTCATCTGAGCAGACGGAGCAGGCCTGGCGCGCTGACTGCGCCGCGCGGTCTGCGGAGCGCGCGTTGTCGGATGGCTGAAACCGCTGGGTGGCCCGACTATTCAGGAAAGGTTAGCTGCGGCGCAGTTGAGGCAGAGGCCGCAAGTCCAGGAGGGGGCCGATCCTGTGCCGAGCGCGGGGCCGCGAGTTACCGACCCCGCCGCGTGTGCCATTTGGAACAGAGAGCTATCAGGAATCACTGTGCCCCGCGGACCCCGCGGTTTATGCCGGACAGACCCGCGGGCTGGCGTCCAAGGAACCAGAGCCATGTGGGTAAGCAGACGCATGTAATTTTTAGTGGCGCAGGCGGAAAAGAGGAATTCGCGATGATTAGAGATGCGTCGGAGCGTCGAAGTCAGAGACCAAGTGGGCCTGGCGGACCGGTGCGACTTGAAGGGGGCGACGACGACGAAGACGGATGCGCGGCAACGACGCCTGGAGCGGCCTCTTCCTGCGCGCCAGCGGGTCGGGGGGAGGCGGGGGGTCATGGGCGGGGGGGTCGACCCAGAAGATCCGCCGGCGGATGAAGCGATGGGCCCGGGGGCAGACGAAGGCGCCAACGGTGGAGTCGATTGTTGACTTCAGTAAATGAGCATGAGCAGGAATCTCAGCTAGGTCGATCGTTAACCATGAGAAGGACATTCGCTGCAACGTTGACGTAGTCACATGAACATTATTTCATGCGCGGTAGAGCAGCATAGGTTTCAAGCGCACGTTTCAGAGGCCAAGTCGCTTTTCAGCGTTCAGGGCATGGCGGATAAGATGGGGCTTGCCCCCGGGTTGGCCATGGACCTAACCGCTTGCATGAGCGTGGCAACCAGTGTTTTTTTGGGGGGGTCGCGGGGAAAGCTTGTTGAGCGCAAGCCAGTTCTTCTGTTGGTCGCTCGCCCCATGTGTTCGGCCTTCAGTTGGCTGTGCAGAGTGAGGGATGTCCTGATCAGTGGGTTCAACCACCTCAATGTCGCTCTCGAGTAGTCAGGGAGATCTGAGGACAGATGGACGACGGCTTGTATCTTCTGTTTGAGCATCCGGCCAGATCTTCAAGTTGGAGCGCCATGGCCGCGCAGAGAATTCTCGAGCACCCAGATGTTAACGCGTATGATGGAGACGTGCGAGTTGGACATGAGACAAGAAGTCCACCGAGACAAGTAGGGGTACAAGTGCCGAGGATGTTCATGGCCCACAGTGGCTGCGCTGGGCGAGAATTCGGTCTCGAGCGTAAAGCCAGCGCGGGCGTTTGGAGTGAGCTGGCGGCGGCCGGGCGAATGGGGCAGACGTCTACCCGGGCGAGCTCTGTCGCGCCATTCTCGCCGGGTTCACGGGGCCATCGAAGCGGTGCGAAAGAGAGAGGCGCTCCTTCAGGTCGGGGGAGGTGGGCTTGATGCGCCCCCGCGCTGAACTCCATGGATGAATTTGAACGTGGGGGTCCCGGAGGAAGATCTCATCTCGAGTGGGCACGGATAGGTTGCGGGGTCGGGGGTTGGCGATGCTCGGGGAAGACGGCCCAACATGGGGAAACGGCCGCCGGAGGATAGCCGCTGACTTAGGCTCTGGCCAGGAGGGCCGCCATGTTAACGAGATGCGAGGGGGGCGGGGGAGATGAGGAGGTGCTTTACAGAGATGAGCATCGCATTCGCGTTCGCCTATGAGCCTGTGGGCGACGCCCAGGCCCGCGAGTGGGAACGTGGCACATGTGCACCCCAAGCGTGGCTGCTCCTCCCAGGGGCTTGTGAGGCCCGTGGGGGCATAGGGGGACTTGTGCCAATTCGTCGCTGTGATGTGCTGGTTGGGCAGCTCGGCGAGGGCGGATGCGGCCTGCGCGGGCCGACGCGCCAGGTGCCGAGTTAGACCCTGGCTTGGCGTGACGGGCGAAAGAAAGGATGGGGCAATTTAGAAATCATCCGTCGCATGGCGAGGCGAAGGGCGAGGGCGCGGGGGTCTCACTCGAGAGGGGCCGAGAGCCGTCGAGTGATCGGCGTGAACGCAGGAGATGGCGACAGACCAGAATATTGAATCCGGCTGGTAGTTCAGGCGGTTAAACATATCATTCGAAGGAGAAGAGCGCATTCGAATTTACCCCGCCCTTTGAACCGCGCAAGTTCTTATCGTCGGGGGCCGTGACATAATGGATTGGGTGCCGGAGAAGTGAGCGGGGGGATGGAATGAAACTGGGGTTCGTCGGCGCGAGGAGAGCATGGTTTGACGGCGCGCAAGCGAAGAAGGACATATCTGTTCAACGCCTGGATGAAGACCGCGGGCCCAGCGCGCGATGGGGGACTGTTGGGTGCCGTGCGTGGCGCCATAGATGCCGCGAGCAACTGGGGAGATTGCTTCGTGGGCCATGCTTGGAAAACTTGTTTTCTGGCGCGTCTGCCTCGCCGCGCGCGTCCAAGTGTTTGGCGAGGAGGGCGTGGCCCGCCGTTCGCGGGGAGGACTTCGCGCGGCTGGGCAGCGACCGCGACCTGGATTGGTTGGAGGGGAGAGCAAACGAGAGTTTGATGTTTTACCCGCGCGAAGGGAAGGCCCGGGGGCGAGCGGGCGGGGCAATCGATGCGAGTATTTCAGGGAATCAGGTGGAATAGTTTCTCGGTCTGCGGTGTTAAGCGGGCCGGGGGCGTGGGGGTAGCTGGTTGAAGAATTCGACTTGGGAGACGAGGTGGGCCCAGTGCGTGGGGGGGTGGGGGGGGGGGCTGCCCGTGGGCGAAGCGGGCGAAGTATGATCCCAACGCGAATGCCGGACATGCATAGCCCTTGTTGCGCGAGCCAACTACCCGGCGCAAGACGGATCGGATTTCCAACGCTTCGCAGGAAAATAATCGCCAGGCAAATGGCCGCGCCCGCGGGGGGGGGCCTGGGGAGACCTCGAGAAGCTGGGGGAATGGTCAACGACCCGAGGTAGATTTGCTTATTTGTATGCGTGCCAATTCTTGCTGCAGGTATTGGCGGCGCGGGCTGACGCGGAGTCTGCGGGATGCAAGATAAGCCGGAAGTCTACAAAGCACGGAGTTGTTATGCGGGGAGAAACTGTCATTAAATCACGGAGGTCAGCGCTGAGCGTTATCGCGCTATCTTCCGGTGGAGCTGAATTTTGCGGGACGTTTGACAGAGGGTCAGTTGGGCTAGAACTACAAGCACTTCTCAGGGACTTCGATATCCCCGCGCGCGCAGTGACGCAGAGTGATGCAACGGCAGCCGTGGCCATCGCCTGTAGGAGAGGACTAGGACGAGTGCAGACGTGCGGATATGTCAACTGTGGCTGCAGGAGTCAGGGGGGGAGATGTCATAATGGGGCACTTGCTTCGGGTGACAGACGCCAGCGCTGCTGCTGCATGCGTCGGCAGCGACGCTCATTTTCAACGCGTGCGTGCTACGAGCCAAACATCATTACAAAGAGGCATCGGCAGGTCCCGGGTGGGGCCCTGGGAGGTGGGGGCCTTCCCGGCGATTCGTTGTGATGGTTTCAATCAGTATAATTATCAAGAAATTATCGGGGAGAGTTCCCGGGAGGTGGGGCCCCGGGAGGCCCCCGGGAGGCCCGTTAATTCTGGGCGGTAATCCCCGAATCTTTGAAATCATGTGGGGCGAGGTGTGCCGGAGCTCGGGTTGCTCTCCTGCGGTTGCGCCTCGCCGAGAGCCTCCTCCCGTGCCTCCTCCCGTGCCTCCTGCCGTGGCTCCCCAGGGCTCCTGTGGGCCTTTGAGGTCCATGGGTGTGGTTTCCCTGTAGTCCCACCCCTCTACGTGTTATATAGGAGTATAAGTTAAGCATGTAAGACCGAGTTCGACTGACGCCCATGATCATTAGTTGGAGCAGGCGGGAATTATACGGAAATTATAAGGAATTATCAGGAATTGGAAGGGAAATGATTGGAAGTCGGAAATTATATGGAAATTATAGGGGAAATTATAGGGGAACTCGAACAGGGGGGTATCGGCAATTCAAAACCCGATCCCCTCTCTTGTACCGCAACGGGCGCGCTCAAGCCATTATCTTTTCCGTGCCCGCAGGCGTGGTCTGGGCCGAGGCGTCTTTCGCGGCCGGCGCCTGATTTGCCGCGTCCAGGGGTTGCGGGCGCCCCGCCGCTAGCGGGCGCGGCGCCGCCGTCCGTGGCCGCGCCCGCCGGGGCAGTGGAGATGCCGATTTTATAGACCATGTCAAAGGTGCCGGGCGGTGAGGCACTGCGGGCGTCGGGCGCAGAGTCGCCCGCCGAGCCTGCGCCCGAATCTGAGAAGGCACCGCCGCCGGTTAAATCGGCCGAGGTGCTGAGGGGGGGGGGGGGGGGGGGGCCGCGACCGCTTTGCGTTCGAGTTCTCGGGCGGTTGCCGAGCCTTCTCCTGCAGTCGGCCACCCGGCGGCAGCGGCGCAGCCGGCGGGGGCGGGTTGCTGCGCGGCCCCAAGGCAGACGCTATCACTGGCGAGTTCAAAGCCAGTTAACGCAACGCGATAGCTGCGCAGGGTCGGCAATTGTAGGCGCCTCCACTGACTGGCGCGGCCCGGCCGCCGAGGGGGCTTCCGAGGCCCGCCCGCCATCGCGCGCGCGATCCCGTCGGCGGTCGCAAGCGCGCCCAGTTTTGCGCTGGCGGGGTCGAGGGCGTCGATGGCGAGGGGCATGGCCCATGCAGGGCCCCAAGTGTGTCGTTGCTCCGACCGGCTTCGCGTGACTCGCCCAATCAGCGCGCATGCTTTTGAGTTTCTACTCTGGCGCGTGGGTCGACGACGATGTAGACCAGGCGTTGGGGCATCCAAGTGGCCGAGCTTCCACCGGCGACGACGCCGTCGATTGCCGGGCCAGCTTCCTGTTCCGTAATGGCGATGTTTGCGCGCCGTTGCTGCTGGAATATTTGGCAGGGCCCCCTGCGTGGAGGAGCGAGTTGCCCGCGTGCTGGCTTTGCGCGCGCGAGCTGTGTCGGGGCCAGATCAGCCACGTGCAATCTATGTGACCTCGTGACTTCCGCCGCCCGTTTAACACTCGCCACTTAATTTCTTCGTCTACTGAGTGGAGGCATGGTTATCGCGCCCCCCCGCCGGGACCTGCCCATGCCCCAGCGCACGGGTTTGTCCGGGCGTTCCTGGACATGAAAGAGGATGAATTGTTCAATCTGTTCAGCGCGATGCTCGGCATGCCATTTTCAGGGAATCCCATGATACTCTGCGCCAGAGTTATTTATGCAGAAACCCGCTCTAACCCGGGCGATTGTATCGCAGCGCTTCGCCATTCAGGAGTTGGCTGAGTTCTTCATCAGGCCCGCGGCGGTTTCGTTGTCTTCTGCAATCAGTGCGAGGCGCTTGGGTTCAGCATGGGCGAGGTAAGAACGCGGAGGTTGGCGCCGAGGGTTTGCTGGCATCGGGCCAAGTTCAATGTGTCGTTATCCATCGTAGACAAAGCGATCAACCGTCGCGAGGTCCCCTTCAATGACGCGCGCCATCGTTCCTGGCACCGCAAGCAAGCGGTTTACTGGCAGGCTGGGGCCCCGTCCGTCGACTTCCATTATGGACAGAAGGGGTGCGCTGGGTTGTTGATTCCGACGCTGGCGGCGAGTCGTAGTCGACGCGTCAGTTTAATTTGGCATTTCTTTGCTACGTCGGTGACCCAGATCATCATAGTTTCTAGGAATCGTCGGGCAGATGTGACAACTTTGTCGATCGCAGTGTTGAGCGCAACAGGCAGGGTGATTTTGGCTGCCTGTTAGGGATGAGCGCGATACCCATTATCGGGCGGGCAACTTCTGTGATGCCCTGGATGAGTTTACCCGTGATCCAGATTTCCAGTCGGCCTATGTCTCGGGGCAGGCGTGCTACTGGGGTGGCCGGGCTGCTGCGCCAGCCAGGTCCGTTAGCCACAACCACCGCCGGTCGGTGATTTGCATCATCGTTTCTCCTTTGTTGTCTACAGCGATTGACGTTGTTCGCATTGCAAAATCTGCGCTCGGCGGCGCATGGGAAGTGAATCGCGCGTTTGGAGGCCCCTGCAAGCTTATGCCGTGCCATTTATCGTAGTGGCTCTTTCTTTGGAGGCGAAAAGGGGCGCGCGCCGAAATCTGTTCCAGACGAAATGGTATTTTTTTGTAGCGTTTCAGTGTGCAGGCGCGCCCTGCCGCGCGGTGGTTTCCCGGGCGCTTCAGAGCGTGTTGTCGCGTGATGCGAGGCATTCAGTTTGCGTGTTGCGCATGCTATCGCGTGCAGTTCACGCATGGCTTGAGCTACTTCGCAGACGCTTCCTGGCGAGGTCCTTCGAGGGCCCTCTCAGGGCCCGCCGGGGCCGCCGAGCGAGAACTCCCGGCAGTTGGCAAAATCAGCGCCGCCGAAAGGGCCGCCGAAAGAGCCGTCGAAAGGGCCGCCGAAATTACCGCCGAAAGGGCCGCCGGAATAGCAGCCGCAATTTCCGCCAAAATCGCCGCCGATATCGCAGCCGACATTTCCGTCAAAATCACCGCCGAAATTGCCGCCGCAATTTCCGCTCGGAGTTCCAGATTGTGCCGCCGACAAAGAAGCCGAAATTGGCTTTGGCTGTGACTCTATGCCTATGTCCGCGGCGTCATCGTGCTTAGTGCAACAGTGATTTCGCTTGCGACAGGGCAGCGGCACTTTCGGCGGCTGAATTTCGGCGGCTGTTTTGGCGGAGTTCGCAGTTATTTCGGCGGCAATGTCGGCGGCAATTTCGGCGGTAAGTTCGGCGGCAAGTTCGGCGGCAAGTTCGGCGGCGATTGCGGCGGTAATTTCGGCGGCACTTTCGGCGGCGATTTCGGCGGCTCTGTCGGCGGCCCTCCCGGCGGCCCGTTCAACTACCATTTCGGCGGTTTTGCTTTTGACAGTTGTCGACGAATGCCGCTGGGAGCTCGCGGCGCTTGGCTGTGGCAAAGAGTCGATGTGCAGCGGTGCAGGCTGGCCTGCCCTCAGCCCGACGATGATTGTAGCATTAGTTCCCTTGTGGTTTTGGCGGCGACGATGGCGGCGGCCGCGGTGGTGCTGGGTTCAGAATGGATGCTCGTCGGGGGGCAGCGCGGGCTGGCCTGCGCGCCCAGCGCTGCGTGATGTCAAAAGATATATAAACAGCCGCGCCACTTCTTTGGGATTCGGCGGCTATTTGGGGGGCCATGGTGGCTCCGAAGGATGGTCCTCGGTGACATTCATCCGCCCTTGACCAGTGCGATGTTGCTTGGTATTCATCGGTGCAGTTTCTTTCAGCTGGGGTGGGGGCTCGACGAATTTCTTTCTTGAGTTAGTTCGCTCCTATCCAGTTCGCTTTGTGTAGGATCTTCCCTCGTCGTCTCATTCGTCCAACATTGGCCGATGGGGGTCGTTGGAACGTGGCCGTGGGACAGGGTGGGGAAGTTTGCCGCGCGTTCCGCAGTCAAGTGTTAGCCTTGCCGCTGACGCTTGGCCCGAACATGTGACCCGCGGAGTAGGTTCGCCCGCGGTTGAAATCATCTCATCGTTCCCGTGCAATTTCTATTCGGACATTAGCAGGGGGCCGAAGAACCGCGCGGCCAACCAACGGGGCAGCAACTAGGGGGCCGGCCATCGGGGACCAGGCGGACGGCCCCGTATTTATTTGGGAAGTGGGATATGCGGAACATTTGACCCCTGTGGCCCCGGGTCCGCGGCAGCGCGAACGGTGAGTCCAATGTGCGAAAGATCCGACTCGGGCGAGCTGGCCCGAAGGCGCTTCGCGGCGCACTGGCAGCTGAAGCCGAAGCCCAAGTTGAAGTGCACAGAGACATGGAAAGGGCCCACCTTGCAGGTTTGGTTGGCAGCTCACCGTTGAGCGGTGCTGCGGCCTCCCTGAGCACTGGCCCAGTCCAACAGGGCGCTCGCGGACGGGGCCAACGAACGGGGGCCCTTGCGATCGGGGGCCAGGTAAGTGGCCCCGCCGCAGTTGAGGAATCAGGCGAGTTGCTAAGCACCCCCCGGGAAAAACTGCAGCTCTGCAGGGTGGTCCCTGGGCATTTTGGTTTATTTTCGCTGCAGTGGCGCGTGCGGCGCCTGGGCTGGTCCCATCGCGCGCCCGGTCGATGATTGGCCAGGGCAGCCGCGCAGCGCGCCCGCCGCCCATTCTTCCCCCGACTCCTCATTGCAATGTCCCGGCCGCCCGACCCGATCCGCCCGTTGTGGCCCGCCCGCCCGAGCCGACCCGCCAACCAGGCGCGGCCCGCGCGTTGAGATATTTGCGTGTCAATTCGATGATTCATCATGCTTCAATGTCCCGCCTGCCTGTTCCAGCCCGCCCGTTATGGCGCGCGCGTGCCAATCTGATGATGCGCTGTGCTTGAATGCCCCCCGACGCGACGCCGCTTGTCTGGCCGACCCGACGCGACCGCCCGACCGGCCGCCGACCCGAGCCGCCCGTTTAGGGTCCAACTGCGCCAACACGATGATGCGTCATATCTTAAATTTTGATTTCCCGCCTGCCCGACCTTGACCGCCCGTCAGGGCCCGCCCGTTCGACCCGGCCCACCTGGTCGGCGTCGCGCGTGCCAGCTCCATGATGCATCGCTGTTGAATGTCCCGCCCGCCAAGCCTGGCAAACCCGCGCAGGTCCGGCCGCCCGACCCGACCCGCCCGCCCGACCTGACCGGCCTGGTAGGGTACGCGCGTGCCAGTTCGATAACGCACCATACTTTAATCTGCCGCCCGCCCAGCTGGGCGCGGCCGTTCGGGCATGCGCTTGCCAGCCCAATGATGCAGTGTGCTTGAACGCCCCGCCCGCCCGCTCCGACCCGTGTTTCAGGGCCCGCCCGCCCGACCCGACCCGCCCGCCCGACCCAGCCCGCCCGTCCGGGCACGCGCGTGTCACTGCGATAATGCATCCTGCTCAGATGTGTCGCCCGTCTGACACGACCCGCCCGTTCGGGCGCGCGCGGGCCAACCCGATCACGCACTTTAGTTTAATGTCCTGCCCTCCCGTTCAGACCCGCTCGCCATGGCACGCGCGCATTTCCCGCCTGCCCGGCCCGGCCCGCCCACGTGGGCGCGCGCGTGCCAGCCCGACGTAACGTCGCATGTTCAAGCTTCGCTCGCCCGATTCGACCCGCCCGCCAGACCCGACCCGCCTGTTAGGGCACGCGCGTGCCATTTCAATGATGAATCAAAGTTGAGTGTCCCGCCCGCCCGACCCGCCCCCCCAGTCATGGTGCGCGCGTGCTGATTCGCTGATGCGCGCTACTTTTTAATGTCTTGCCCGCCCGACCCGGATAAATCTCTGTCCCGCCCGACCCATGCCGCCCGTTTGATCCGACCCGCCCGCGGCAGCTCGCGCGTGCCAGCCCGATGATGTATCGTACTTGAATGCTCCGCCCGCCCGACCCGACCCGGATCGCTCATGCAGTCCCGCCCGACCAGCCCTGCTTGTCTGACTCGACCCGCTTGTTACAGCCTTTGCGTGCCAAGCTGATGCTGCGCCACATTTTTCCGCCCCGCCACCCCACTCGGGTCGGTCACTCAGTCCCGCCCGACGCGTCCCGCCCGTTTGATCCGACCCGCCCGTTACAGTACGCGCGTGCCAGCCCGATGATGCACCGCATTTCAACGCCGCGCCTGCCCGACCCGACCTGCCAGTTAGTGTCCGGCCGCCCGATCCCACCCGCAGGCACGACCCTATTTGTCCGTTAGGATACACGCCTGCCAAGACGACGATCGTTACTCGTTAATGTCCCGCCCGCCCGACACGACCCGCCCGTTAACTCACGCGCGTGCCAATACTAATTTTCATCTTACTTTAAATGTCCCGCCCGCCCGACCCGACTCGCCCGCGAGGGTCCGCCCTTCCGCCCCGTCCCGCCCGTTAAGGTGCGCGCGTGTTGATTCGATTGCGCATCATTTTTTTCCGCACGCCCGTAAGGGCGCACACGTGCCAATTCGATGACGCACCGTGCTTGAATGTCCCGCCCGCCCGATGCGACCCGCCCGCGAGGGGCCCCCCCCTCCGTTCCGACCTTCCGTTGGGGCTGTAGCGTGCCAGCTCGATTACAGAGTCCCGCCCGCCCGACCCGACATAGTCACTCGAGTCCGCCAGCGAGCCGCGACTTACCCGTTGGGGCTATGTGTGCGTTCTCGAGCGCCACTTTGATGACGCACCATGTTTTACTTTCCCGCCCGACCGACCCGAACCGTATTGCGCATCATGCGGTCATGTTCCTCACGCTCCACCTGACCCGACCTGGTATCCGCTGTCTGTGCAAGACCTGCCGTTAGGGATCGCGCGTGCAATTTTGGCATTGCCTTTTGAAGTTCCGCCCGTCCGAGTCGGCCCGCGCGTTCGCATCAGCCCGCCCAGCTTCTCTAACAAAATGGGCCGAGATACTTTGAGACTTCGCGTAGGTTTTCCCAATTTTCTTTGCGGGTGGGGAGGCGCAGCATTTCCACGAATTTTCCTATGCGACGGGGCTGGGCAAAAAGGTTGCCCCTTATGCATCGGCGTGGTTGTTCATCCTTGCCCTCTTCGTCTTCGTCTTCCTCGTCGTGGCTACGTGTTGCTCTTCCTCCTTCTCCTCCTCCTGCTCCCCCTTCTCCCCTCCCCCCCGCCCATCGCCATGAGGAGGAGGAGGAGGAGGAAAGGAGGAGGAGGAGGAAGAACAAGGCCATATGTGGGATCCGAGTGAGGAGATGGAGGTGATAAGGAGGAGGCGGAGGAGGCGGACGACGAGGACGGGGAGCAGGAGGAAGAGGAGGAGCAGGAGGGAGAGCAGGACAAGGAAATGGAGGAATGGGAAAACGGAAAAGGATCTGGAGGAGGAGGCTGAGGAGGGGGTGGAGATGGAGGTGCACGAGGATGATGATGATGATGATGATGATGATGATGATGATGATGATGATGATGATGATGATGATGATGATGATGATGACGATGATGATGATGATGATGATGATGATGATGATGATGATGATGATGATGATGATGATGCGGAGGAGGAGGAGGAGGTGCGGGGGGCGAGAGGAGAGGACAGGATGGGGATGAGGATGTTGAGTCTTGATGATAAGCAGGATGATGAGTCTGAGGACAGGGATGATGATGAAGCTGATGATGATGATGGTGATGATGATTATGCTGATGCTAATGATGATGCTGGTAATGACTTTGATGACGATCATGACGAGGATGGTGATGGAAGTGGTGGTGGTGATGATAATGGTGGTGGCGGTTATGCTGATGCTGCTGATGGTGATGATGACGAGGACGATTCTGATAATGATAAAAGTGGTGCTGTTGATGATGGTGGTGGTGGTGGTGATGATGATGCTGATGATGATGGTGATGCTGATGGTGGTGATAATGGTGATGCCGATGCTTGTCGTGGTGGTGGTGACGATGACGACGACGATGATGATGATGCTGGTGATGACGATGGTGATGACGACGATGCTGATGACGTTGATGATGATGATGACGATGATGATGTTGATGTTTATTTACGGTGCTGATTCTGATGATGATTGATGATGCTGATGACTGTGACGGTGGTGATGATGATGAGAGCGATGATGATGGTGGCGATGGTGCTGCTGGTGATGATGAGGATGGTGGTGGCAGTGGTGATGATTATGATCATCCAGGAGGGTTATGATGACGACGGTGATCATGGTCATGATGCTAATGCTGAGAATGGTGTTGATGATGATGCTGATGCTGCTGATGCTGCTGCTGATGATTATGCTGATGATGATGAGGATCATGCTGCTGGTGGTGGTGGTGATGCTGATTCTGATGATGCCGATGATGCTGATCATGACGATGATGATGCTGATGATGATGGTTGTCGTGGTGGCGGTGATGCTGTTGATGACGGTGACGACAGCGATAATCACAATGATGATGCTGCTGATGCTGATGCCGATGTTGCTGCTGATGCTGCTGATGGTACTGATGATGATGGTGATGATGCCGATGGTGATGATGATGCTGCTGCTGATGCTGATGATGATGATGCTGATGACGATGCTAATGCTGCTGCTGATGATGATGATGATGATGATGATGGTGATGCTGATGATGATGATGATGATGATGATGATGATGATGATGATGATGGTGATTGTGATGGTGATGGTGATGGTCATGGTGATGATGATGATGATGATGATGATGATGATGATGATGATGATGATGATGATGATGATGATGATGATGATGATGATGATGCTGATGCTGATGCTGATGCTGATGCTGATGCTGATGCTGATGCTGATGCTGATGATGCTGATGATGCTGATGATGCAGATGATGCGCTGTTGCTGCTGCTGAGGGGGAGGAGGTGGAGGAGAGAGGATGGAGGAGGAGAGGAGGAGGACGAGGAGGAGAAGGAGGAAGAGGAGGATGTGGAGGAGGAAGAGGGGGAGCAGGAGGAAAACGCGAGCGAGGAAGAGGAGGAGGAGGAGGAGGAGGAGGAGGAGGAGGGCCAGTTTAACCCAAGACTCATCAGCGCTGCTGAAATACACCCTCCCTTCAAGATTCTTCTTCATTGGCCCCTACAAGGGGTCATTTCTACTGATGGAAGTGCCCCGTTGGGGGACAACCGTGTGAACATCTTGAAGCGTGCTAAAGCACCGTTCTCAGGTTCTCAACGCCACGAGTTTACCTGACGGTTACGTCTTGGCGATCACGAATCGTTCCAGAATGTATTTCCTGGGTCGTCAACACCGCGAATCAACGTAAATGTTTCGCCAGGACAATCCAACACACCATTCTCTGGTGCGCTAACCATGAAAACCAGTGAAACTGCTGCAAATGTCTAACATGTGCGCGGCGCAAAAGGCGAGAGCTACATTTTGAAAACGAGCCGCCCTGAATGCGCACAACTTTTTGCAAATGTTTCATTGTGTACGCGACGCTAACGCGAGAGCCACATTTTCAAAACGAGCCGCCCTCCATCCGTGAAGCTCTTGCAATTTGTTACAGCGGATGTCTGCGGCGCTCAGGCGAGAGCCACATTTTGAACGCCACCCGCCTTCAATCCGTGAAACTCGTGAACGACTGTGCGCGGCGCTAATGCAGGAGCCACGTTTTGAAAACCACCCGCCCTCCATCCGTGAAGCTCTAGCAGATTATTCCAACGAATGTGCGCGGCGCAAAAGACGATAACCATGTCTTGAAAACGGACCGTCTCGAATCCGTAAAACTCTTTGCACATGCGAACGAATGTACGCGGCACTAAAGCGAGAGCCACAGTTTGAAAACGAACCGCCCTCAATCCGCGACACTCTGGCATTATTTTGAATGGATGTGCGCGGCGCTAAAGCGACAGCAACATTCCGAAAAAAATCGGCCCGCCCTCGATCCGTGAAGCTCTTGCAGTTATTTATATAGAGTGTGCGCGGCACTAGGGCGAGAGCAACATTCTGGATGCGACCCGCCCTCCATTTGTGAAGCTGTTGTCGCTTTCTTAGCATCAGGATTTGAAGTGGTGAGGCAGTCTCAGGCGTACCGCTCGGCCTGCCCTTTCGACCGTCCTCGGGGCGCGACAGGGAGGAGTTGTCTATCAGGACAAGAACTGGAGGAGGAGGAGGAAAAGGAGGAGGAGGAGAGAGCACGACTCTCGAAGGACTTGCCCTTGACCCTCGGGAGGCCTCCCGGGAGGCGTCCCCTGGTCCTCCAGGAGCTCCCCCAGGAGGCTTTCCCTGGTCCTCCCGGAGGTCTCCTGGGAAGCCTCCCCTGGTCCTCCTGCAGGACCTCTTCGAAGAGGAGGGGGGGCCTCCCATGGGTCTCCCCTGGTCTTCTGGGAGCTCTCGGGAGGTCTGGTGGAGCCTGGTCCTCCACCAGGCCTCTTTCCGTTCAAGGGACCTTCGCTGCTATTTTGGACGCCGAGACGCCTGAGAGTCCTTCCAGAAGACCTTGGGAGGTCTCGGGAGGTCTGGTGGTGGAGCCGGGGGTGTCTGTGTGAGGCCTCCTATCCTTGTGTGGAGGGTCTCCTCGGGAGGTCTGGTGGAGGACCAAGAGGTCGCCGGGAGGCCTCCTCTCCCAGGGAGCAGGGCTCCTGAGAGATTTGGTGGAGGACCAGGTATCCCGCTACCACTACCCGCGGCCTTGAAGGGTCGGCCCTACACATTCCCCCAGAAAAGGTGCCGAGGGCCAATGGACTGTGCACCCGCAGCGCGCGCAAACATGCAAATTGCGCCTGGACAGGAGTTGGAGCCTGTGGGACCCTTGCAATTCCCGACCCTTATCTACAATTTTCTGCTGGCCGCCCGAATCGCGTCTCTTCGTTCAGAAGCGCCCTCGTCCAGGACAGACGTCCCCTGCAGATCTGAGCCTGCAATGAACAAAGTCACATGCGGAACAAATCTCACAACATAGGAGCAGGAGGAGGAGGAGGAGGAGGAGGAGGAGGAGGAGGAGGAGGAGGACAGGATGCTCACCTAATGGTTGCCCGACGTAAAAAGGAGGCGGAGGAGGAGGAGGAGGAGGGGGAGGAGGAGGGGGAGGAACAAGAAGAGAAGGACCAAGACGATGATGAGGAGGAGGATGAGGAGGAAGAGGAGGTGGAGGGAAGCGTATGGGGATTGACTGATGGGGATGAAGTCGCCAACTTGGGCCGGAAGGCCATATACATGGCGAGTCCAATATTTTCTTTTCCGTTGAGCTCATTGAACTCTAAATATGTGCCTCGGCATTTGGGAATAGTTGGACGATGATCTCTATGAGCATCGAGGGTTGAGTTTCCATTCGTTGGGTTATGGATGCTGAGGGAGCGAACCCAGTTGGAGGCTGATGTTAGTTCAGAGGCAGCCCACTGCGATTTTCCTCAAACCCTGCTCGCATGTCACGCTCTTTTGTCAGCGATCGACGCCTTATCCATGCCCTTGCTGCTGCTTCTGGGCGCCACGGACGCACGGCAAGATCGAAGAACTTGGCTCTAGAGGCAGTGTTTTTTTCCAAACCATCCTGTGGTTTTGGGTCTTCGTTTTGAAGAGACGGTCCCCGCGTTCCTCCCTCCTTCCTTCCTCCTCCCTCCTCCCTCCTTTCCCTCCTTTCCCTCCTCCCTGCGTTTCACCCACCCAGTACAGCGTTTCGTGGCCCCATATGGAGCTCCACCGAAGCCCGCAGTGGGACCGCGCGTTTGCGTCCCACACACCAAATTTGGCATTTCATTCACCCAGTAGAGCGTTTCGTGGCCCCATAGGGAGCTCCACCGAAGCCCCCAGTGGGACCGTCCGCATGCGTCCCGAAACACCTAACTTGGCATTTTCACCCGCCCAACCTTATAGGGAGCTCCACCGAAGCCCCCAGTGGGACCATCCACATGCGTCCCGCAACACCTAGTTTCGCATTTTCGCCCGCCCGGTACAGCGTTTCGTGGCCCCATAGGGAGCTCCATCGAAGCCCCCAGTGGGACCGCGCGTTTGCGTCCCACACACCAAAGTTGGCATTTCATTCACCCAGTAGAGCGTTTCGTGGCCCCATAGGGAGCTCCACCGAAGCCCCCAGTGGGACCGTCCGCATGCGTCCCGAAACATCCAATTTGGCATTTTCACCCGCCCAGTACAGCGTTTCGTGGCCCCATAGGGAGCTCCACCGAAGCCCCCAGTGGGCCCATCCGCATGCGTTCCGAAATGCCCAACTTGGCATTTTCAGCCCCCCAGAACAGCGTTTCGTGGTCCCATAAGGAGCTCCACCGAACCCCCAGTTGGACGACCGTCCGCGTGCGCCCCGAAACACCCAAATGGGCATTTTCACCCACCCAGTACAGCGTTTCGTGGCCCCATAGGGAGCTCCACCGAAGCCTCCAGTGGGACCGCCCGCATGTGTTCCGCACACCCATTGTGGCATTTTCACTCACCCAGTACAGCGTTTCG
>CAUYUJ010018920.1:47500-52500 GCA_963575745.1 Prorocentrum cordatum
TGCGAAAGCAGGCGAAGATGGCGGACTCGAGACAGGCGTCTACGACGACTACCTGGACGACCAGGTGACGAGCGAGGACGCGTACCAGGAGGTGGGCTTCGTCAACCTGGACTGGTGGGATGCCATCGGGTGGGGCCGCATCCTGCTCCAAGGGGCGCCCGCCACAGCCATGATCCCCGACAGCATGGCGGCAGCCGTCAGCCGCGTGAAGGTGCGGCTGTGCTTGGCAATTGAGCAAGCCCGCCAGGGCAACGACGCTCAGTCGTCGAGCACGTCGACGAGGCTGTGGAAGGTATTCCTATTTGGACGGACTACTGTTCAGCGAAAATGCGACCCCGACCCCGACGACACGGCGTGAGCGCCTCCAGGAACGCCTGCGGTGGATCCAGGACGGCCAGTGGGATGTCGCCTGGCTTTCCGTGGAGGACCAGACGCGCACCGCGGTCACCGCGAAGGGCCGCGAGGATCACGTCGCAGCCCGTGTACGCCGTGTCACCGAGCTCGCACGAGCGGGAGAGATGTCTCGGGCGGCGGCGGCAGTGTGGCCCCAGGGGGACATGGCGGACGCAGCGGCGGTGGCGAGGAAGTTCAGCACCGCCCAGCAGCCCGAGGCGCCTCGTCCAGGCGAGTGGGGCCCTCTCCCTGGCACTGGGGCCGCCCCGCGTGGGCCCGGGAGAGGGGCCGCAGGGGCGGGGGCCGACGTGGCGATGCCGCCAGCCGCAGCTCCCCACGAGCTCGACGGCGCAGCAGAACTACACCGCCGTGTGGCCAACCACCTTAAACGTCAGTTTGGCCGTTTCCCCCGACGTGGAGGGGCGGGGCCTGGAGGAGGACGCTGCGAGCACTGGGCCCCTCTCAAGCACGACGAGGATGGAGCAGAGGCGGTGGCCAACACGCTGGCGCGACTGGCCATCGGGGACCTCCCCTTCCGAGGCGCTAGCCGCCATGACGGCGGCGCGCCTCACAGGCATCCCCAAGGCAACCCCTGGGGATGTGCGAGTCCTGGGCCGTGGAAACGCCACCCGCCGCATGGTGGGCCGCAGTGCCGCCAAAGTCCACCGCGAGGACATGCGGACGGCGGTGGGAGACCAGCAGTTCGGCCTCGCCAAGGACGGATGTGGTGCACTCCATCGACGCCTATGCACGATGGCCAACTCGAGCCCAGGCAAGTGGGTGGTGGCGGTGGGCCTCGGGTATGCGTTCAGCAACATCCCCCGCGACCTGGTGAAGGAGGCCGTGCGCGCCAATGTGCCTGCGCTGGCCCCGTTGGCGGAAGCCTGGCTCCCCGCCCGAACACGCCGCGTGGCGGGGGGCGGGTCGCAACCCGCCCAGCTGGTCGACCAGGTCCGTGGCCTCGACCAGGGCTGCCCGATGAGCCCAGGCTTCTACGCGGTCGGTGCCGCGGATGCCCTCAGCATCGGCCGCATGGCCGTGCGCGCGGTGGACATGGAAGGGGACTGCTTGGCCTTCTTGGACGACGCGTGCTTCGTGGGCGCCGCGGCCGCCGTGTTCCGTGGCTTGGATGCGTGGCGTGCCCGCGTCGAAGCCCGCGGGATGAAGCTCAAGATGTCCAAGGCCCAGATATGGTCCCCCGACGCCCAAGCTGTCTTGCCGCCCGAGTTTGCAGAGTACGCCCAGTACCGCGTCCAGAAGCTCAAGGCGGTGGGGTCCACCCTGGCCTACGCGAACCACGACGTGGACACCGACTGGAGGGGCGTCCCACTCGCGGACTTCGCCGTCCCAGAGGACCTCGACGAGGGAGGACGCGGGCAGGCTGGCGGCGCCGGGGCCGCCCCGAGCGCCGCCACGTCCCCCCCCCTGCGGCGAAGCCTTCCTCCAGAAACAGGACCGCTACTTCAAGGGGCTGCTGACGCTGCGCAGGCATGGGCTCTCTGCCTTCGACGCATTCCAGTTGATGCGGATCTGGTCGAGGGGCGCCTGCGTCCACATCCAGCGGGCGCTCCCGCTCACGGCGGCGTGGAGCCGCAGGGTGGATGACGGAGTGGTCGCCTTCGTCAACGCCCTGCTCGGGGTCACGGCGGCCCCCAGAGAGCAGATCTTCACGAAGGTCAGCGACGGAGGCCTGGGCTGTGGCAGCGCTGAGCAGCGCGGCCCAGCCGCCCTCCTGGCATCCTGGGGAGCTGGGATTCACGCGGCAGCCCAGGAGCCCCGAGAATCGACAACGATCGGCCTCTTTCGGAGGTGGCCAGGCCTTGGCCGTGCCCTCTCAGCAGCAGACGAGGAGCAGGGGCGGCTGGCTGGCGGCCGTCGCCCTCAGAGCGACCGCTGGCAGGGCCTTCTGGAGGGGCGGAAGGGAAAGGACCAGAAGACGTACACCCAGCACGTGCGGGACCACGTCACCAAGACGTACACGGCCGCGCTGCCAGTGACGGCAGCGGCGGCGGTGCACAGTGCCTCGGGCAGCTCAGCGGGCGCCTGGTTGGATAATTTCGAGGGGGTCTCGCCCCTCGCCGACCACGCGTTCTGCATTGCTGCCGAGAGGCGCATGCACCTGCCGCTGCTGCAGTCCGAGTGCGCGTGCCTGAACCGACCGGCAGCGCCCGCCCGCGCGATGGCGCAGCGCGGCCCGACGTGCGGCCGCACGGTGGACTTTTGGGGCGTTCATGCGCTCAACTGTCCCAGGGGAGGCGGCCCGACGCGCCGCAACAATGCCATTCGAGACGCCGTGGCGCTCTGGCTGCGCGGGGTGGGCCATCATGCCCTGCTGGAGCAGGTCATCCCAGAGTGGTGCACGGAGGAGCAAGGCGCGGCCACATTGGACGTGGTCTACCATCGAGGCATCCATGGTCGAGTTTGCCTCGACATCAGCTTGGTGGACGGGGTGGCAGTGGCTCAGACGGGGCGGCCGCGCCAGGCAGCCCTGCAGCGCAGAGAGAAAGTGAAGCACCGTAGGTACCCATTTTCGGGCCTGGTGCCCTTTGTCCTAGATGTCAACGGCCGCTGGGGCGCAGGGGCTGAGACGTGGCTGCGCCGTGCCGTAGGGGAATTGGCTGAAGCCGAACGGCCCGCGGCTCGTGCAGCCCTGCGATCGGCAGTAGCCAACGCCCTGCAGGGCCAAATTGCGGAGCAGGTCGCTCTGGCGACGGAGGACGCAGCGAGACTGGATGCAGGGGCCGCCCCGAGCGTCCAGTCTTGACTAGCTGTGGCCCCGCCCCACTTGCGTGTGAGTACTGACCCTCCTCTCCCCTCTCCCTTTCCCGCAGCCCTGAGTGGTCATAAAAAAGTAGCCACATCTGCAGTGTGCAAGGTTTCGCTCAGTCTCCTGGTCGCGCACACAGCGCGCTACTGTAGTGCCATGTTTGGTCTGCACGCCATGGTGTGTTGCCTCCTCGCTTTGTGCATGTTGTGGTCTCGGCATGCCACATCTTTGATGCTCGTTATCTCTGGCATGAGGTGGTCCCGCAGCCCATCTGGGATGAGCCTTCATGCAACCAATAGCACCTGTCCAAGGCCGCTGGCTAAAGAGGCGTCAAGAGGCGTTGAAGATCGGGGCCTCCCCGCGGGTCCTGGGGCCGTCGGCGGCCCGCCGCCCGCTTTGTCGCCCGCCCGCGACGTGGTTTCCTCGCCCCCCTCCCCCCTCTCCTGCCCGTCCAGGGTCCCGAACGGGGGCCAGGCCGTTTTCCGCCAGCATAATGAACGGGGCCCACGCACCTGTAACCGTTGGCTTCAGCCCATAGTCTTCCTGTGTCACCTATGTCCCGCCCTGGCAGTTGGCCGCCCCATTTTGGTTCGGTGTGCAGCCTCTCCCTCTCCCCTCCCCCCCGTCAGCTGTTTGGCTTGTGAGTACCTGCCTCGCACATTCTCTCGAGCTGCACTTCCCGTGCCATCCGCGCGACCAAGTGATGGCGCCCAAGTTCTCGACGCCTGTGCCGATGCCGTGGCCCGCAAAGACGTACGCCGCGGGGGAGGCACCAACCTCCAAAGCAAGGCCGACGCAGCGCCCTGTCCAGCAGGTAAGCTTGTCGGAGAGCGAAGGCGAGGGGTACGACATGGTGTCCGAGGCGGCGACCTTTCGGACGGCGCCGACGGTGCGCGCGGGATCAGCGACCCCCGCTGAGGACGCCGATGGAGGTGGCGGTACGGGGGCCGCCCCCAGTGCCGCCGCCTCCGATGGCGCCTCGGCGATGCCTGCATCGGCGGTGGTGCCAGTGACGTCAGCCGCCCTGGCGGCGGCAGCCACGTATGTCGACTTCGCCACAGAGCAGCGGCGCGGGCTGGGCGCGCTCACCCTCGCGCTCCACAACCCTCAGCTGAGGGGGCGTGCTGTGGGTGGCCGTGGCGGCCGTGGGGCGCGCAGCGCGGCAGACGGCGAGCGCGCCGTGGACGACGGGGCCGCCAGCGAGGCCCCGAGTGCTGCGACCGCGGGAGCCCTCATCGGCCGTGGGGGCAAGCGCCACCGCCGACGCAGCAACGACGCCGTCTTCGGCCAGGCCCCCCAGTCGAACGACGGCACGCCAGCCGCGCTCGAAGACGTAGAGATGATGACGGAGGAGAACTACGCTGAGGCGGGCTACGTCCACTGCGTGGGCGCATATTGGGCACCGCCGCACCGCCTGGGCTGGTGTCGGAGCTGCACGGCGCTGGGCGACTGGAAGATTATGGCGGTGGAGTACGTGGACGAGCTCAGCTGTGCGGAGATGCGCCGCTATGCGATGGCCAAGGAGGACAACGATCAATACCCCGAACTGAGGAGGGGCAAAGAGGGGCAGTACAAGCTGTACATGTGCTCGAACTGCGTGGCGACGTCGGATGGCATCTCCGATCGCGAGGCCGTGACGCGCGCTGCGCGCGCGAACAAGGGCCCAGGCTCCATCGACCATGCCGCCACGCGGGTGGCGAAGTTCCGTGCGAGCTTTGACTACGCCAAGGAGGGCATGGACGTCCTGGTGGGGTTCGCGCTCTCAGAGGAAGGCTTGCTTGCCCTGCGGAGGCCAACGGAAGGCGCGGGGGTGGGCATCGACCCCGAGAGTACAGGCGCC
>CAUYUJ010018920.1:57500-75000 GCA_963575745.1 Prorocentrum cordatum
GCAGCCCCAGGTGCGACGCGAGGTCGCGGCCCACCGTTTTGGGGTGGCCGTCCGAAGCTCTCTGCACTGCTGCTGGTCCCCGTGGGCGGCCCAGGCCAACTCCACGGACGGGAAGCCCTCCAGGACCACGCTCGTGCTCTTGAGCACTCGGCTGACCTCGTGGCGCAGGCGGCCGATCTGCTCGGCGTGGAGGCTCTGGCCCTCTTCCAGTGCCGCCAGGCGGCGCTCGGTGGCCGCACGGCGCTCTGCTGCGGAGCCCATCTTTCTGGCAGGTCACACCACACCCAGACACACGATCTGGCAGCGAGGGAGGCTGCCGCCCAGAAGGTCCCCGCCCCCCCGCCCGCGACTGCCCCTGGCCCCCCAACCCCCACCCCCCACCACCCACACCGCACCACCACCCCCACCGCCCCCACCGCCCCCACCGCCCCACCACCACCACCACACCACCCACCACCACCACCACCACCACCACCACCACCACCACCACCACCACCACCACCACCACCACCACCACCACCACCACCACCACCACCACCACCACCACCACCACCACCACCACCACCCAGGGGCACCGCAGGCCGAAGGCGGTGATGACCCTTTGGGCGAGAGCCAGTTCCGTCGGGCGGGGGCCGGGAGCAGCTGGTCGGAGCGGCGAGCACCAATGCACGTGACAACACACATCATGGAAGCATGGGAGGGAGGGTGAGGGGGAGGGGGAGGGGGGCCTTCCTCCTTTTGTTTTATTGGCTGCGCTCAAGTCCGAGAGTAGTCAAGTCAATGGAAGTGGGATCAGCCACAAGCGAGCAGCGCACTGCAGCGACGACACGAGGGAGTGGAGGGAGAAGAAGCACCGGAAAAACGAAAGCAAACCGAAAAAGGCAAGGGGGGGCAGGGCGAGAAGGCGGCAGGCGGACCTCCGACACAAAGACCAGCCCCCCTGCAGTGGGGCTTGGGGGCGGCCTGAAGTGAGCTCGTGACTCACTTTGGCACACTAGGGAGCAGGGCGAACCCTGTCCTGGCCGCCCCCGATGCTCGGCACGTGGCCGGCATCAGCTCGTGGCAGATCGCCTCGTGGGCGCTGCCGGCAGCTGCAGGCAGACAAACCACGCACAAAGCACCAACATACCTGGGTCAAAGGCCGCCCGCTCCCCCCCCTGCCCCCCCCTCCCCCCACCCCCCCACCTAGACCACTGCTTCCCTAAGAAAACCTGATGTGGATTAACCGGCGCCCGCCAGGCGTCTCCGGGCAACTCCAGCGATCCGAAGCGCCGCCTTGGCATGGGCGTGCACCCCCCGAGCCTTACCCGCAGCCTTGGCTGGGGCGGCCTTGGCCTGCGGCCCCGCCTTCCCCTTTGCCCCCGCGTGTGGTTTCCGTTTCGGCTTGGTTTCGCTTTCGCTTTGGCTGCATCCGGCCCAGGCGGCGGGGGCGGTGCCAGGGTCGCCGCCGCCGCGGCCGCGACGGCCTGGGCCTTGGCTTTCGCGGCGGCGTCCCCCCGGCACCATTTCTCGTGGTTGCCTAACGGGCGACACAACATGCCTGGGGGGGGCGGTGGATACACGAGGCCACACTTCGAGCACGTACGGTTTAGGATGTCACTCCCCCCGCACTTGGATTCGTGTTCCTTGCGGCAGCTGGGATGGCATAGCCTGCAACTGTGCAACGCGTGATATGTCCGTACAGATCCTTGCTCAGCACCTTTAAGCCGCATTTCTTGCAGTAGTCCACCTCATTCCATTGAAGCTCAGCCGCAGCAGGGGGGGTCGCCGTCCACCGTGCTGACTGGGTGGACGCGTAGCCTCGCCTCCCGAGATCCGCCGCCCTATCCGCCAGCTAATTACCGTGAGCGCCCGTGTGCCCATACACGTGCTCCCACGTGATCGTGCGTTTCACACACGCGCGCGGTGAGTTCCTGCACAGCGTCCGCTAGTTCTTCGTTTGACTTCGCCTCTCACAGCCCGCGCGCGATGTTGGCTGCGTACTCAGAGTCGTACCAAATGTGTACGGGTACATGGCCTCCGTCTAGTGCTTCCTCCAACAGCCATTTCATGAGTTCGCCGGTTACCGACAATTCCGCCGTGTTGTTGGTCTGGTTCCTGGCGCCAAACCATCGATGATTCCACGCACGACTCACCACAGGGGCATGGAGGACATAAATGGGGACCAGCCCGGGTAGGCTCGGGTCCGTGACCCGCCAGATCACGACACCCCAACCCGCCTCTCCGTCCTTGCCAGACCCATCAGTAGCGACCCACCAAGCGGCCGGCTCCGGTGCGTGAGGCCCCATAACCACTGGAAAAAAAAACCGTCCTGCGTCTGGAGGGCGTCCCGGAGCTCCAGCCTGGCCGGACAGGAAGGCTTATGACGACGCACATCATATCCGAGGTTTTTTTTGCAGTCCGGGCATTGGTGGGAGATGCTCGTGACCAGGTGGGGGTCTCGCACCGAGTGCGCCTCATAGTGGTACTGCAGCTGATTATTCTTGCTGAACGCACGCCGGCACACTGGACAGCAGTACTCGTCGTCGTCCGCCAGAGGGGGAGAGGGAGGGGCCGGGGGAGGTGGAGGAGGAAACGTGGGAGGGGGAGGAGGAGGAGGAGGAGGAGGAGGAGGAGGAGGAGGAGGAGGAGGAGGAGGAGGAGGGGGAGGAGGAGGAGGAGGAGGAGGGGGAGGAGGTCCACGGGGAGCCCCGCCTGGCGGGCGACGACGGGAGGGGCCATCCTGGCTTCCATCTGTTGAGTGCGCGGTTGTTCTCGTTGCTGGTGACGCCCGCCGGGAAAGTCGCGTCCACTTTTCGCTTCCAACCTTTCCGGTTTTGGGCCCGGCGGAACCAGTCTATCTCGTGGATCTGCAGCCTGCGGATGCCCTTCCGAAGGAAAGCAGTCTGCCAGTTTGCCAGTCTGGGCGTGAGGGCTACTGTGGTCCTCACCGCCCCGCCTCGCGTCAAGCCAACCAAACAATACCTGCTTAGGGACCCGCCACACGGGCATGCGGGCGACGTGTCCCAGCCATTGGATGGATAAGCGGGTGATGGCGTCCTCCACCGTGCGCCACTGCGCGGCCTTGTACATGGCTGCGTCCGACATGTGATGTTCACGCAAAGACAACATGTCCACGCCGAACGAGCGGCGGACACCGTAGTTGACCACACGTTGCAGGCGCGCGAAATCCTGGCGAGCCCATGTGCGAGAACGACACCCTGCTGTGATGGCCGCAACCATACACGTTTGCATCACGTGCAACCTCGTCGTAATCGAGACGCCGCTGCCGCGGCCGCGTCCATGGGCCGTGTTAAATCACAAATTAACATGATGCCGCCCGCATCCTTCAACTAATACATTTGTTTGGCAAATCGAATACATTGCATCAGATAATCGGTCTTTTGAATGATGAGATGCGGCTCCTTTGCACCAGGATGAACTTATGGAACTTATGGAACTTGTGTGCTCGCTCAATATTCCTTACCTAGGCTCTGGCGCCCCGGGCGGTTCCCCCAGTATCCGCCCCGCGGTTCCCCCAGTTACGTCCCCTTAGCTTAGCGTTGCTGATCTCATCTTAGCTCAGCTTAGCTTAGCTGAGCTTAGCTTCATCTTAGCTTCGCCTAGCTGTAGCTTAGCTTAGCTTAGCTTAGCTCAACTTAGCTTAGCTTAGCGCAGCGCAGCATTAGCATAGCATAGCATAGCATAACATATCATACCATAACATATCATAGCATAGCGCAGCATAGGATAGCGCAGCATAGCATAGCATAGCATAGCATACCGCAGCATATCATACCATATCATAGCTTAGCTTAGCTGATCATCGCGCAGCGCAACATAGCATCGCATAGCATACCATATCATATCATACCATATCATATCATATCATATAAAACCATCACATATCATAGCGCACCACAACACATCATAACATATCATAGCGCAGCATAGCATATCATATCATATCATAACACATCATATCATATCATAGCATAGCATAGCGCACCATATCATATCGTAGCATATCATATTATAGCATATCATATCATGTCATAGCTTAGCTTAGCTTAGCTTCTCTTATTTTAGCTCAGCTGTATATGTGGATGTATATGCAGATGTATATGTAGGTGTAGATGTGGATGTAGGTGTAGATGTAGATGTAGATGTACACGTATATTTAGATGTAGATGTAGACGTGAGTGTATGTGTAGATGTCGATGTCGATGTAGATGCATGTGTACATGTATATGTAGCTGTAGGTGTAGATGTGGATGTAGGTCTAGATGTAGATGTAGGTATTAAGCTGTCCTATGACTACTACTACTACTACTACTACTACTACTACTACTACTACTACTACTACTACTACTACTACTACTACTACTACTACTACTACTACTACTACTACTACTACTACTACTACTACTACTACTACTACTACTACTACTACTACTACTACTACTACTACTACTACTACTACTACTACTACTACTACTACTACTACTACTACTACTACTACTACTACCACTACTACTACTACTACTACTACTACTACTACTACTACTACTACTACTACTACTACTACTACGACTACGACTACGACTACGACTACGACTACTACTACTACTACTTCTTACTACTACGTCTTACTACTACTACTACTACTACTACTACTACTACTACTACTACTACTACTGCTACCGCTACTGCTACCGCTACTGCTACAACTGCGACGATGAGAAGAAGGTTACTACTAATATTGCTCTCCTCGGGGCTCCAACTCCTAGGTAGAGTCGCTCTGGGATAATTAGTTGTGTAATGCTTTTCATCGTGGCGTGGGGGGACGAAATTATCCTGGCGAAGGGCCCAGCCATCTGCAGTTGTGGGTGCCGCAATTGTGAAAATCTCTCTCGGTGAAGCTCCCCATGGGGCCACGAAGCGCTGCGCTGGGTGGGGGGGTGGGGCGCATGCGGGCGGTGGCGCTGGGGCCGTCGGTGGAGCTCTCTATGGGGCCACGACACGCTGTGCTGGGTGGGGGGGGCGCATGCGAGCGGTAGCGCCGGGGCAATCGGTGGAGTTCTCTATGGGGCCACGAAGCGCTGTGCTGGTTGGGGGGGTGCGCGCGGGCTCGCGCGTCAGCCGCGCCATCCAGGCCCGCGCGACCGAACCCAGGGAGGTCCGCTATAATTTTGGCGACCAGGTGGAGATCCACGGGCCCCCGAGCACAAGGGGCGTGTCGGGCTGGGCCGGCTCTGAGGCGGTCGCGTCTGAAGACCTGGCTGGAGGGGGGGTGGCGGTCGAGCGCCGCCGAGCCGATGCGGCGCGCAGACAGCAGGGCGCCGGGCCCTCCATCAGTGCCGTCTTCGACGACGCGGGCACGGGCTTGGCGCGAGCTGGCGTGGCCTGGGGCTGCGTGGAGGACTGCCGGGGGCGCGTCGCTCCAGTTTCTGGGGCCAGGGCCTTCGGCCAGTGGGGGGGCGCGAAGGGTGTGCATATCTCTGAGCAGACCCGAGAGCGCTCCGACATCCTCAAAGGTCTGCGCCATCTCTGTTTCAGATGCTCTCAGCTGCCAGACGTTCGTGCCACTCGTTTGATGCGCGGCCAGACGTCTGTGGGCAGCTGGCCGGGCTGCACCCGCAGCCTGGCTAGCTGGTGGCCCCCCGGGAATCCGATCGACATCCAGCAGATCCACCTTGGCGGTTTAGATTCGACGCCCATCAATTCATCGGCGAGCACTGCAGGAAGGGAGCTCGCGTCACTTAGTCTATCCTGGTTGACGAGCCACTGCCGGTAGCAGACGCTGGACAAGACCTAGACGGATCGTTCGATGATTGCGTTATCGACGCGCCTCAGGCCGCCGCAAGCATCGCCGAGGGAGGTGCGCCATCGGCCAGGTTTGCTATGCCAGAAGAGTCCAAAGGCGACTTCTCTAGGCACATCCAACCAGAGATTCTGGCAGCTTGGCGCGAAGTCGACGCGGCGGAATACCTGGCTCAGGGGCTCGAGGAGCTAGAGGGCGCCGACGGCCAGCGGGAGAGCTGTGTTGCCGTCGCGCACGTAGCCGACAGGTGCCAGTCTACGAGAGCCACGACGGAACACTGATTGTTTTTACTGTTTCAAGCGGGGCACGGGCTGCAAGGATGCGCCCCGAGCCTTCTCCATGAAGCTCGCCCAGGTCACGCGCTCACCGCTCGCCAGAGTGCAGCGCCGAACGTGCCAGGTGGGGCCTTGGCCCAGAGCTTGGTCAAGCGCGAGACGTCTGCTGCCGTTGGCATCAGTGGTTCAGAGCTAGTGCCCATGTTGTCCAATGTTGTCCAAGCATGTTGAAGATCTAACGACCGCTGGACACAAGGGGCACGTCGACCGGCTAACTAGCCATCTCGAGATTTTCCCCGGCAGAGTGAAAGGTGACTTCGATGTTTGCGCCAACTGCGGAGCGCCCCAGCACCGCAGTGCCGATGGCGCCGCGACGCTCGACCAGGGTGGGTACGTCGACGCACTGATACCGACCTGGTCAATGCCAGGGCTGGCGAGCCAGTCGGAAGTGTGCTCTCAGCCCTCCTTGTTTCCCTCTTGGGGGCAACGGCATGCGCCCTGTTCGCTTGGCGCCGCGCTGCCGCGTGCGTCGTCGCCCTGCGAAGGGCCGAGAACGAGCTGCTTCTTCCACGCGTGATGCAGCTCAACTCAGTTGGTCTGGCCGCGCGAACGATAAATGCACGCGTCGCACGCCCGGCCACGGGGCGCGCCGGACGACTCAGCGCGCGCCGCGACGGGCCATTCGAGAGCGAGGATGAGACAGGGTGCGGCATGAGGGCAGCCGCGTGCGTGCGTCTTGGCGAGCGCCGCCGCACCAGCAACCAGGTGTGCCTCGCGTTGGACGCAGTGAGCCGATCGCGCAAACTGGTGCGCGGATCCTCTCTCGGCTCCGAGCTGCTCGCAGCGCGCGGCGCAGCCGACGGATTGTGGGCGCGCCACTCCGCGATGGTGCGGTGCCTTGCCTTTTTCGTGGCTCGGGGGGGATTTTTAAGCTATTCCTTCGGATCTCGTCATCGGCGGCATGTCCGTCCTCCGGCGCGGCCGCTTTCCGAGAACCGCATGGCGGGCCGCCTGTGGTGGTTAGCGGACCAGCTTCGCACCGAACCCATCGAGGACCTACTCTGGCGCGACGCTAGGGACATGGGCTGGCCCAGTGACCAAGGGCAGCATGGGCCTTGAGCTCACCCTCGACGCGATGGACGGCCAGATCGACATGTTCGAACGGTATATGTCCTGTTGTTTTTCGTTCAATCCTTGCCTGCGTGTTGTCTTTGTCCCCCCTGCCGTTTGCGCCCGGATCCGTGCGTCGCGCCCGCTATAATACTTGGCTCGCACTCGCCCTACGACAAAAAATAGTTATGTAGTTTTTGGAGGTGCGTCTTGGTGGCCTTGGTGAAGTCTCGCGTCGGGGGCTTCCTTCGCTGATTTTGATGCGCTGTTTTGGCAGCCCGCTGGGCCGTTTTGAGGCCCTCTTGGGTCGTTTTGACCCCATTCGTTAGTCCTGATTGTCTTCGGGGGACATTTTTGGCAGTCTTTCGTTGGACGTTTCGGGCCCTCTTTGGCCGTCAGCGGAACGTTTCCGGCCACAGTGGGACCCTTTTCGCGCTCTATTGAACGCTGTTGTCTTGGAAGTATATTGGGGGCATGGACGACCGATAAGACGACACAACGGAACATTGTCGAACACCTCATGAGAATGGTTCTGGGGGCGTGTTGAAGGTCCTTCTTGGGGCCTCATGGGGTGCATTGGATGCTTCTTTAGCTGTTTTGAGGCCATGAAACGGAGGCTTCCTGGGGTCATCTTAGGCTATCTTGGGCTCTGTTTTTTTTTGGGGGGGGAACCAGTTGGGGCGGTTTTCGTGGCCTTTTCAGCCTTCCTGACAGCTCGGCGGCGCCTGCATGGAAATCCTGGGGCAATCGAAAGCGACCAGGAACTTGAGATACCCACCCGTCCTTTCTCTTAGGCGTTGCACGCCCTGTGGTAGACACTACAGTAGGAGACGGGACTGGAGAGGCGAAGGACAGCTCAACACATAGCAAACAACGTAAGACAACAAGCGCTTTACAGAGCAAGGACAGCGCAGCTTATATCTCTTGTTCGTGCATTTTCCCCTAACTCATATCTGCCTTTTCGTTTTTTTCTTCCACCTCTGACCCGTCGTCCTCCCCCTCCTGTCTCCTCCCTCTTCCCTCTTCTTCACCCCCTCCCCGTTTAACCCTCCAAGTCTCTTCCTACACGCTGTCAACATCCTTCCAGTTTGCCCCTCCCCTTGTCTCCGTCGGCTCCTCCTCTTTCCTTCGGCTGTAGCCTGGGCAGCGTTTTTTTTCTCGCGTAGCGATTTTCGTAGCGCGCGCCACCCCCCCGCGCGCCGCCGCCGCTGCGTCTTCGATGATCCCATGCCCAGACCCCCGACGACTCGATATTTTCTAGTCGGGTCCTGTCCTCTCGACCCCTTCTTTGGGACAGGCCTTTCATTCCGATCCGTTGTATGTGACGGCCCTGGGGCCAGAGCCGAGAACACAAAACCAGAGATTCGATACAGTCCAGTATGATGGGTAGGTCGACCCTGCTGTACTTCTGTCCTGTCCATCGCGTCTCGTGTGCTTCGTATGCCTGGAGCACGGTGGCTGCCCTCGAGAGAGACCCGTGTCTTCCCGGAGTGCCTTCTGCAGCCGGAGGCCCGACTGTATTTTCGAGTCAGTCTGGAGGTCTGTGGTCCTCTCTTGCTCACAGCCGGGCGCCATATGCTGCGAGCCCAGGCGCCCGGGCGGCGGCGCATATCCGCGGTGGGCGTACAGGCATCCCATGCCTTGTCACCTGGCGCTTCGATCTGTTGGATGCGTGGGCCCCTGTTGGAAATCTGGACCTGTGGGCCGAGATGTTTGTTTGCACGGCCCCAGGGCCAGGAAGCGGCATCCAGATGCCGAAGCCTGCGAAAAGCTGCCCGCCATGATTCTGTCGCGACGCGAAGATGCGTGATATCTGGGTAGTTGACGCTCCCCGACAGGCGCCCCGGCAGCGCACCCCCGCGCCAGTTGCGCGCGCGCAAGCGCTGGGGCGCGGCTGCGGCAGCGGGCCCCCGGCTGGGTGTTTGGCGCCGCGGGCGCCGCGGGCGCGCTGGCCCCAAGAGGTCTGGGCTGGGGCGGCAGGAGGCTCTCGGGGCGTGACGGGGGTCAGCGCTATGACATGGTCCTCGACTTCGGATGGGTTCGTTTTCCCTGGTTAGCCAGCTTGATCGTGAGGGCCCTATCGAATACTCTTCTGGGGCCGGGTGTGAGCCTCTCCTGATCCGGATTCGGCGGCCCGTGGTCTCCCATGTGGTCTTCCGTGTGGTCTCCCGTGCGATCTCCCGTAGGGTCTCCCGCATCGTTTCCCGTGTGGTCTCCCGCGTGGTTTCCCGCATTGTCCCCCGTAATTATGTGAGAAGTAATTACAAGGGCAACTCTGTCTTTGCACATCTTCCGCCGTTTCGGCCTTCGTGTTTTTTTTTTCCGTGCCCCAGGGCCATCAACCATTGATCGAGGGCGGAAGCTGTCCTCCAGGAGGATGTCGGGCATTCTGGGGCCCGCGGATTGAACATGAATCCGTCGGAAGTCTGGGGCGGCGACGCCAGCGTTCAAGGTAAAACGCCGCCAATGGTCTTGGAATTGGCCGATATCGAACGATTTGCGCTTCCGGAGCGCCGCGACCGTTCAAGGTGTAGATCAACGCGGTGTCAGAAGCAATCGCCAACTTGGCCGCGTCACGAACCTGCCGTAATGGGGGTCTGCGCCAATGGGACCTCCAATCCCCGCCGATCCCCTGTGGCTGACTGTGTTTTGGGAGCCTCGTGGAGCCGACCCCTTGTGGTTGTTATGTATATTTCAGCCTTCCTGCCTCCTGCTCCTCCCTCTCACCTCCCTGCCCCGCGGCCGTCTCGCTTCGCAAGGGCCCTTGTGTCGTGTGGCGCGCTGGCAGCGGGCGCGCGCGAACCACCGTAAAGGAAAGAGAACGTGCTCTCTCTCAGCACGGGCCCCTCTATGTGCACATCGCGACTCTTTGTAAGCAGTACAGATGTTATAGTGCATTCCACAGTGGTAGCGGACCCGGCGTGGCTCCGATCCCGAGGGAAGTCAGGAACGCTCTCATTGTCAGTCGACTTTCGAGTGACACAACCCAGCACGGGCAATAATAAAACATGGCCCCCTTGAGACTTTTTATTTCCCAACCATCCTGTGGTGTTGGGTCCTCGTTTTGAAGAAACAGTGCCCCGCGTCTCCTCCTTCCTCCTTCCTTCCTTCCTCGTCCCCCTCCTCCTCCCCCTCCTCCCTCCTCCCCAAGCGGTCCGAGCTGCTTGCGCACAGAGCGCCGCTTGCCGCGCCGCCAGGAGGACAACCTGGTGGAGTTTCCCAGTCGTCGGGCGAGGTGGGGCCTTCGGCGGGGGGATGCAATGTCTTCTCTCCGTTTCCTGGGCTTCAACCCGTTGTGGGCGAGCGGCGATCGTGTGAGTGAGATAGTGGGCGAGACCAGAAACTTTGACGCAGTGGCTTTGGCAGGGACCGAGTGTGTGGATCATCCGCAGCAAGGTTTGCGAGTTCTTAGACAACGGTATGCAGGGCGTTTGGTTCTTGAGTCGCCGTATTACAACTCGCCGTACAGTAACAACAGCCGCGGGTGTGCATTGGGATTTGGTTGTCATTTTCGAGAGCATAATATTATGAGAACGTGGGTCAGTCCCCCATGAGGCCCGAGGGAGAGCGCTGGCAGCCAGAGCAAAAAACGGTCAAATCGATATATGTCCTACGGTGGTGTATTTTCTTCCACGTCCGAGGTATCGCGCTCATCGGCCTCAGTATTTTTGCTACAGTGCGTCTCTTGGTGGCATGGCTTTCAACGGTGCTGAGCGAACTACCACATAGGTGTACCCCGCTGCTATATTGTGATCTCAACGATGGTATTGGTCAGTCTCGTGGACCCCATGGGTGGGGAGATGTTGATTCAACGGTGGTAATAGATGTCCCCACGCAGGAGCAGTTTCCTCGACGTGCAGGACAACTTCTTAGATAATGTATGGAGTCCCACTACATGGTGGCGGGCAACACGGCTGGCCAGCTACAACAGCAAGCGGCTCTGAAGAGCAGAGTTTTAGCAGAAGTTTGACCAGAAGGAACGCGAGGAAGTTCTGGCCCGCGACCAGGATGTTGCGGCCGTGGGCGCGCATGTGGCAGAGACGTTGGTGGTTCGCCATCGGCGTGCGAGGTCTCCTAAAGTCGCTGTTCTCAGACGACGCGAGCGTCTGGTCTCCTGAGCTCGGCTGGTCGGCTGGCCGAGTACTTCTTCTCGGCAAGCGCCAGCGACCGCTGACCGAGGGCGCAGTCGATCAGTGGAGAACCAGGAACAGGAGACGTCGTCTGGCCCAGGAGGCAGAGAACAAGGGCAAGTCCGACAAGGGTGACGACGCGATGGGCATCGACTCAAGCGGAGACGACAGCGAGCACGAGGGGCCCCGGCGGTGGACGGCCGACTGACGACGTGGTCTATTTCCTAGCTCTGAAGAGCCGAGTTTAGCAGAAGCTTGACCGGAAGGAGCGCGAGGAAGTTCTGGCCCGCGACCAGGATGTTGCGGCCGTGGGCGCGCATGTGGTAGAGATGTTGATGGTTCGCCATCGGCGTGCGAGGTCTCCTGAAGTCGCTGACGACGACGCGAGGATTGCTCTTGTGTGCAACGCTTTCGTTAGCCACGCCGTCGGCAGCTTTTTCGGGAGTGTGCCGATGAGGATGACTACTCGTCGCTCTTAGCTTTCGCTGTCATGTGCGCGGAGCAGGCAGATGGGGGGCCCGCGGATGACCCGCCAGTCGACCCGAAAGGTCCGAACAGCCCCATCCAGCATATCGTCTCGGCAACCTCCAGAATCCACCGGCGTGGATCCAATAAGTGCCGAAGTTCGCTGGCCAGATGGACGTCGACGACTTGTCGGATATCGGGAGGGGCCTTTGGCGCGAGCGCGGGGGTGAACCTTGGCGCCGCTATCGACGAGAGCTGGGGGGGGGGCTAGTCAAGGAGGGCGAGCTGGTCATGGCTAGCTTCTGGGGCCGCTACATCGAGATTGGCAACCGGGGCCGGTGCGAGAAGGTGGAGCGCATCTTCGACAGTGCTTTGAAAACTTCCAATGCGGTGGAAGCGTCGAAGAGGCGCGCTGACATTAGGCCGCAGGGAGACGAGGAGATCTAGGGGGCGATGACCGCCGCCATGAAGCTAGAGTAGTACCTGTCCGTTCCCGAGCACCTCGAATTATCCCGGGTGGAAAACGGAGGGCCCGGTTGCCATTGGGCCGGCAGAGCAGTGCATCAGTGTGCGCTGGAAGAAAAACTTCAATATTGTTAAGACAGAGGGCCGCTTATGGAATGCCTGTGTCAAGGCTCCCTTGTCTAAGGTTGTGCCTCGTGCCGCCATGACTGCATGGGGCGCCATCTTGCTGGTTATTCGATTTGGGATGCTAGACTCGAGGGCTTTTCCGCTTTCGCTCGGGACCATCTGTTCGACAATGTTTAAGGACTTCTTGAACGTGGCCCGACTGTGCATCCCACGGGGCAGCGATGGCCCATGTGTTCGGAAGTGACTGGCGCCAGGGACATGATGCGTGCTGCCGTCCACCGAGCCTTCGCTGACAAGGGCCCCGACTTCGAGACGGCTTATCGCGGCGCCAATTTGACAGCTCCTGCTCCAATTTGGGGCAGTCGCGGCGGGCGTGCTTCGAAGCCGGGGCCTTTCAGCGCTGAGGAGGTGCTTGGAGTCTACTGCGAGGCCAGCGTCGCCGCGGCAACAGCGCTCGCTACATGGTTCAAATGTCCTCTGATGCCGATCCAGAGATGGGCCGTTGCTCCTGCATTTTCGAGATGCAGGTCGGTCGGGGGCGTCGGGCGCGCATTCCCGGGCGGCGTGTCCATCGGAAGTGGCGCCAAGATGCAGGCCGCGCTTGCGTCGCGAAGGACTGGGTCCACGCTGCGACGATGAGGGGGATTTGCGACGCGATCCAGGGAGCGGAGTCTTTTTTTGGTGCTTGCGGATTGTACAAGCTATGGGATCGGACTGTCAGGATATACCTTGCAGCCCAGTATTTGTTTGTTTGTTTGTTTGTTTGGTTTTTTCTTTCGCCCCCCCCCCGAGTGGGCGCGCGTGTTCGGGCGACGGCCCGATCGAGGATGCCGACCTGGAGTTGTCTTCCAGGGCATGAGCGGTGGCTTCCGCTGTGGACCATCGAGCTCTTTGCCGCTGCCCGCCCCCTGGAGCGCACGGGCCCCCCCTGCTGGCCGCCCAGTTCCGAGCCGCCGACCTTCAAGAATGACATGGGTGAGTCAGCGGGCGAATATGTGTCGGCCTTGGCGGTGTGAACGGTAATGCCTGGGAAGATCCTTGCCAATGGGCTTTTCCCATGGGTTTCTTTGTTCGCCTGTCTGGGGCGGCCGCATTTCGCGCGGATGACCTGGGGGCGACCTTCGAGGCGAGGGCATCGGGATCGATGGCTACGGCTACGTATGAGAAGCTCGAGCTGAGCTGAGGCTTCGGCTGGATCTTCGGCCGAAGCAAACATGCTATGAGTTTTTTTTCTTCGGCATATATATATATACATATATATATATATGTATATATACACACATGCACACAATATTGCAGCGGCGATTCGCGCCATGCACCTTGGTCCTTGAAGTTTTGGCAGGCAGGCGGAATAGCAGGGAGGTCAAATCGACAATGTAGCGATAACTCCTGGTTGCCTTTCCCGGCATCGCCGCTATAATAATGTTATTCGTTATCCTTCCTCCATGTTTATTTTTCCTTATTTTCGCCATGCCCTGCGCATTCTCCCCATCCTCCTCAGCTCTTTTTTGAGGGGGCTCCTCCTTGGAGAGCCTCTAGGGGCCTCACAAAAGTTGTCTCAGGCATTCTTAAGGCCTTCTGGAGGCCTCCTGGGCGTATTCTGGGGGCCTCTGGGGGCTTCCTCGGGCCGCACTGCCTCCAACCGCGGTCTCCCTGAACGACCGAATCACGATTTGGAATTCTTCGGAGCATTTTGGACCGCCATGGGGCTCTCTGAAGGCCATCTTGGGCCTGTCTTGTGCCGTTTTGGGGCTCTCTTGGACTGCCTGGAAGCCCTTGCGGATGGTTGTGGGGCGATTCAGGAGCCTCCCAGGCGGCTTCGGACGCCCAGAAGACTGCCTGCCGTCTTCGAGCGTCGGGAAGCCGAAAAGAGGACAACCCCAACATTCACCAAAAGCTTTCAGAACATCAATTATTTTTGCCGCGGGTGCCTTCTTGGGAATGCTCTTGGAGGCCTCTTTGGGGCCGTCCTGGAGGCCTCTTGGGCCATCTTGAGGTCACGTCGGTCACTCTTGGAACGCTCTTGTGCTGTCTTGGGGGTCCCTGGGACGTCTCCGACGCCCCCCCTGATCGCCTTAGGTGTGCTGGGAAGGCTTGGCAAAACGCCCTGCGAGGCCCGGTGGCCGCTTCGAGACCCGTCCCGAGGGTCCCAAAGCCCCAGATCCCGGGAGTCCGGTTTTGGGGGGGCTGACGGGTTTTCCCCCCGCCTGGGCTTGCAAAAATATAGGAAGAGGATTATGTTTCAGCTTTCCTGCCTCCTGCGCCTCTTTCTCACCTCCCCGCCCCGCGGTCGTTTCGGATCGCAGGGACCTCCGAGCTGTGTGGCGCGCCGGCAGCGGGCGCGTGCGACCCCCCGTAAAAATAAAACGTTTTTTTTGTTTGTTGTTTCTCTTTCTCTCTCTACCACGGGTTTCTCTATGTATGTGCACATCGTGTCCCCATGTAATTTGTCCAGCCACTACAGACAGAGCGCTCCACACCCCCACCCCCCTTCTCCAATCCCCCCGTCGATCCCCTGTGGTTGATTGTGTTATGGGAGCCTCGTAGAGTCGCCCCTCCTCCCTCTTTTTCCGTTGACCGGGGTTGAAAGTCCATCTGGTGGCAGGCCTTGGTTTGAGACGCGGCGCTGGTTGGCCTTTTTTTTATCGCGTAGCGCTGACCTGGACTATCGCGCCGCCGAAGGCTCGCCGCGCGAGCGCGGCTGGAGGCTCCGAGGATAAAAAATGTTCGGGTGGAGGTTGTTTCTCGTTTTTGACGATTCCTTTGGGGCCCGGGGCCGCCGGAGATCGATCCAATGAAAGTTGACCAAGATAGACCCTGGGAGGTGTCCAGGGAGTGAGTTTTAACGGACTCCGGGGTCTGGGGGAAGAAAGCATAAACACCGATATTCAAGGCCTATTCAGCAACCTTCAGGATGCAGCGTGGCGTCTTTTATCATCCCTCCCCCTCTCGCTTCGTCCTCCCTTCCGTCCTCGTCGTTATCGTCGGCTTCGCTGTCGTTGTCGACGCTTTTGCAACACAGCGTGGCGTTCCTCACGTCCTCCCCGTAGGTTTACGATGCCTTTCTGGCCTCCCCGTGCGCGCCGCGAGACCTCCACGGCCCACCCCGTGACAACAACATCACGACGTCGGGGTCTCTAGAGAATTCCCTGAGATCCGACGTCGCGAAAAATGCAAACCTGAAGACCCACGACTAGAGCACTAGACAAGACCCCGTTTTCTGCGGCATTTCTCGGATCGTCTAGATCTGTGATGGCCACATGACCGGGAATCGGCCAGAAACGTTTGGTGTGAACAAGTCGCGACGCAAGGATGTCAAGGTCTAGACGGAGACACGGGAGAGGCCCAGAGAGCGGCCGCTTCTTTCCATACAGGCCCCCTGGAACTCCCGACCGTTTCATAGTAGTTATTTTGGCGGCTCTGGGGCCCGTGACCCCCTCAAGAGGCTAAGAATAACCGACGACCGCTCGTCGCGTTTCTTTCCGGACGTTTGGGGGGGTCAGGTTTTTTGGGGTCTAGCTCATGGGCCCGATGGACCAGTCCAGGTGTTTGTTTTGCTTCGCATGTCGAGGGGAATCCAGCCTTGGCGACGCGGACGCCTCAGCTGAAACATGGGGCATCGAACCTCGTTCTTGTCGATCTGCTCCCCCAGGAGGCGGCCGACCGGGAGTCGCGCCTGCGTCTGCTGGACGCGCTGGGGGCGGCGCTGCAGCTGGCCGAGAGGAGCGGGGGGGGCCCCCGCATCGACCTGGGGCCCGCCCAGGCTGACGATGCTCGAGCCCAGCTCGGGTCCCTCCCCTGCATCGGACAACACACTGGGACGGCGCTTTCACAAAGGTTTCGGCGTTCGGAGCCAGCTTTCGCAGTCTGGGGCAGTCAGAGCACTACTCGGGATGAGAATCTGGCCCTTGGGAAGTCGTGGTTTCCGGTGTAGTTACGTGACCGTGCCGAGTGGCCCCTGAACTCCTGAATATCTCGCTGTTCTCTACCCGCTTGCTCTTCTCCTTTTCCCTTACCGCCGCAATTTGCGTTGTTCCTATATCGTAAATCAAAACTCACATATGTGCCTTTACGTCGGGCTATCAACCAACTCTTGGTTTGATATCCAGCTGCGATTGCACGCGTGAGCGACGATGTCGCGAATGTATGCGACCTGACACCACCAACCATCGAGAAAAGTGGTCGACCAGGCAGGACGACTGTCCTCAGGGCCCAAATGCAGCAGTTCGCTATCGCGCCCGTGAACGCATCGGGCGCTTCCGTTTGCTTGTCGTACACCCCAGAGCAGCGAACTGCATATCTGATGATAAGTTGGTTTGAGAACTCGCAGGGGCACATTGTCCACTGCAAGCAAGGCATGCGCAGCGGAGTTTGTGAAGGCAGAGTGCCATCCTGGTATGCAGTGCCCACGATGTGCGGGACTGAATTTCAGAGAGGGGAAATGCAGATGGGAAGGCTCAGGTCGGCAGAGCGGCGACCAGGACCCCCGCCCAGGATCCCCCGAACGATTCAGGCCCCAGGCCATTGGCCCATATGCGAGGGGTGTGCCACAGCCCCCGGAGTACCAATCCATCATTTCGGGCGTTTGTGGGTTCGGCTAAATTCAATTTTGCCTATGGGTGCGCCGAGGAAGACGCGGAGATCGTATCGGGCAGCCCCCGACAGTTTTCGCCAATGAGAAACGACGATCTTATAAGCTGAGGCCACATCCACTGGCCCCTTTGTAAACTACGGCGCTCCCACGTAGTAGTAGTGGTAGTCGTCGTAGTAGTTGTATTGTCGTAGTAGTAGTAGTAGTAGTAGTAGTAGTAGTAGTAGTAGTAGTAGTAGTAGTAGTAGTAGTAGTAGTAGTAGTAGTAGTAGTAGTAGTAGTAGTAGTAGTAGTAGTAGTAGTAGTAGTAGTAGTAGTAGTAGTAGTAGTAGTAGTAGTAGTAGTAGTAGTAGTAGTAGTAGTAGTAGTAGTAGTAGTAGTAGTAGTAGTAGTAGTAGTAGTAGTAGTAGTAGTAGTAGTAGTAGTAGTAGTAGTAGTAGTAGTAGTAGTAGTAGTAGTAGTAGTAGTAGTAGTAGTAGTAGTAGTAGTAGTAGTAGTAGTAGTAGTAAGTAGCAGTAGCAGTAGCAGTAGCAGT
>CAUYUJ010018920.1:80489-192156 GCA_963575745.1 Prorocentrum cordatum
TAGTAGTAGTCGTAGTCGTAGTAGTAGTCGTAGTCGTAGTCGTAGTCGTAGTCGTAGTCGTAGTCGTCGTCGTAGTCATAGTCGTAGTTGTAGTCGTAGTAGTCGTAGTAGTCTTGTGTGGTCTTCCATGACCCAAGTCGTCGCCACGGCTGGACGCAACTTGCTGGCGTCCCCGCCGCTTGGCGCACTCTTTGAATTTTTTGGAATTCTTGCCACCCCGCTTCGAGGCGCTTGCAATCAAACAGGCTGAACACGGTAGTCAAAGTCGATCCCACACCCCGTCCAGGATCTCGAGGCGGCCCCGCCGTGGCGACAGGTAACTTCCAGTATACCCCACACTGACAACATGCGTGCAGCAACCTCGATATTGGAACCATCTCTCGAGCGTTTCGAGGAAACTTCAGCCGTGGCGCAGAAAGAACGACCAAACTCGAACATCGAACCGTGTTGTCTTCGCCCGAGGAGCGGGGCCCGCGGTGAGGCGGATCGGCTGCGGGCCCGGCTCGGGCGGGAGGAGGGAATTCTTGCCACCCCGCTTCGAGGCGCTTGCAATCAAACAGGCTGAACACGGTAGTCAAAGTCGATCCCACACCCCGTCCAGGATCTCGAGGCGGCCCCGCCGTGGCGACAGGTAACTTCCAGTATACCCCACACTGACAACATGCGTGCAGCAACCTCGATATTGGAACCATCTCTCGAGCGTTTCGAGGAAACTTCAGCCGTGGCGCAGAAAGAACGACCAAACTCGAACATCGAACCGTGTTGTCTTCGCCCGAGGAGCGGGGCCCGCGGTGAGGCGGATCGGCTGCGGGCCCGGCTCGGGCGGGAGGAGGCGGCGTGCCCAGGGGCGGCGCTGGAGTGGCGGCGCACGGAGCAGCTGCGGCAGAGCCGGGACAAGGCGCTGGGCCCTGGCGGCGGTCTGCCGCCCAGGCTCAGAAGGGGCAAACCTGGCCCCTTTCACGAGCGACGGGCCCATGGCCTCCCAGGCCAGGACCCAGACCGCCAATGTGCTTGATGGTTTGCTTGTCTGTTTGTTTGTTTGTTTGTTTGTTTGTTTGCTTGCTTGTTGATTTGCTTGATTGCTTGATTGATTGATTGTTCGATTTATTGATTGATTGAGCGTTCGTCCTTCCATTGCTCCCCCTCCCCATCCACGCCCAGATGGTTTCGGTTTTCAGCTCGGCCTTGGCCTTCTTGTCGCTACACTCTGCTTACTCGCTCCCCCCGCCTTCCAGTCCCCGTTGGCTTATGGCACTTTCCACCCCGCCGTAGTCTCAACCTTCCGACGCCCCCCCCCCCCATCCATGCCCGGCTGGTTATGCCCAGAGACCCTAAGAAATGGTCTCTGAGTGCTCGGGCGGGCTAAGACGCGCGCGCGCGATTTGCTGGCTTCCATCCTTCTACGCCCCGTTGCTGCGCGCAGGGCCGCGACGCCAAAAGTGTGTGTGTGTGTGTGTGTGTGTGTGTGTGTGTGTGTGTTAGCCAGGGGCTGGGCCCGCTGTGGATGGGGTGGTGGGGGGCGGGGCCGGTATCGCTTCCGCATGCGGTTATACAACCGTCAGTGTGGCCAGAGACGGCCCCGAGTCATCTCCAGGACGGCATCAACGGGTCTCAGACGGCCCAGAGAAGGTATTCAATCGGCCGGAGGAGCCTCGAAGAACCTTCATTATTGACTTATGATCACCCCACAACCGCCCAAGAGGTTCCCAAGAACGCCCCAAGCCAGCCCAGGAGGGCCAAGAGGCCTCCAAACCCCGAATTCAGAATGGGCGTCGTCACAGGGCCGATTCGATATGATTTCTGATTCTCACATCCTTGCGGTTGTGGCCACGGGGCGAAGCAACATGCGACCATACATGTTGGAATTGTTCATCGAAGGGATGGTTCGTCTGGCACCGATTTTCCTGTCGGGCGCCAGGGGGCCTCTTGAGGGCCTCCTGGGGCTTCTTGGGGGCCTCCTGAGGCCTCTAGAGGCCTCTTGGGGGCTTCTGTGGGCCTCGAAGAGACCTCTTGATCTTCGGAGGCAGGCTTGGGGCCTTCTCCGGGCAGTCATGAGTTCCTCTTTGGTGCTTTAGGGTCCTCTTGGAGTTTTATGAGGCCGTCTTGGGGCCGCTTGGGGCGCCTTGCGGTTCTCTTGGGCCGTCTTGTGGGCCTCTCGTGCCAGTGCGATCTTGGTGGCCTATTGGGCTATCTTGGAGCTTCGGAAGCCCGAACAGGCGAGCACGCTTAAATCCTTCAAAACCGAGGGGATCCCAAGGCTTTTGGCCTGCTGTTTGGGCCTTCAGTAGGTCCTCTTGGATGCCTCTTGGGCCGTCTTGGAACCCACTGGGGGGTATCTTCGGCCATCTTGGGCCATCTGGTCCAGCCTTCTGGTCCTTCCGGGTGGCCTGCGGGCTGGACCGAGACCCTGCTGGGAACCTTTTACGAACCAAAGCGCTCATGCGTCTGGTACGCTGTGCATCTCTGTGGCAAGCCATAGGGGGCGGCGGACCCAGCTGCCCGAGGCAAGTCCCACCAACGTCTCAGCCCAGTGCTTTCGGAGGCGACTGCTCGATGGATCCCGACATAATGTTGGTGCACACATTCTACCTCCGGTTGACCTTATCGGGACTGGGGCTGTCGGAGAATATGTTGAAATTTGTGTGGCTTCACCTTCAGCGATGTCGGAGATATGGGTTTTGGGCATCCTGGCGGGCCCTCGTCGCCTCGGCCGAATTCGTTTCGGACTTTTGGTCGGGAGTCGGATGGCATCCTGGGAGAGATCAGGTTGGCGCCCAGGCTCCGAAGAAGGCACCTCGACAGCACGAGCGTGCCTGGCCAGGGCCATCCTGGGCCCGACGGCGGGTTCTCGCCGCGTTGATGCGGCGGCGACGTCAGCGCAGGCGTTCTTGCTTGAATTCCGCCCGCTTTGTGGATTCGGCCCGACTTGCAAGATCTCGGCAGTCGGAAAGCGTTGACCGCTCAAGGTTGAGCGATCAACGCGATGGCAGAAGTCAACGCCGAGGTCATTACGACGTGAACCTGTCGTAGGATGGTGTGCACAGGTGTGCCAGGGCCCAGGTGGCCCTGGCCAGGCACGGTGGTGCCGTGTAGGTGCCTTCCACGTGCCAGGCTCCTGGCGGTGGAGGCCCTCCGGGAGCTGGCGTCGCCGCCGCTGCCGGTGCCAGGCGCCGAGGAGCCGCATCGCCGTCGCTACCCCGTCCACTTGGTGGACCCCTGTTCCACGCCCGTCCCTGCGCCTCCTCCCTCTCGGAAGGGGAACGACAAAGCAAGGCCATGACCTTGCAGGTGGGACCTCCTGGCAAAGACCAACCCTGGCAGCCAGGGTGACCAAGGCTGAGACACTGGGCGGAACAGCCATTGCGTGCCCTGTGTGGAAGCACCAGCCTTGGGAGCCAGGCCGGGACTGCTCGTGCGGGTTCCGTGGGGACCCCCCATGGGCAACCACCAACCTTGGCAGCCGAGTGCAGTTCCTCGAAGGACCCACTAGAGGAAGCATCAAGAGGGGGATATTGATGAATAGCTGATGGCGCTGCCTGATTCCACTTGGTCCGACTCGGAGACGCGCACTGGAGCCGGATCCCAAACTTGCTCACCTGACACTTCTTCCTCCTCTTATAGCCATAGCTCTTCTGATCTGCCCTTCTCCTCCCGTGTCCTCTCTTGTTTCCTTCCTCGAGGGCGGGGGGTGAGCGTGGACCATCGGCTCCAGGTGGGTCTTCACAGGCTTTCTTCGCTTCGATTTGTGCAGACGCGATCATGCTTGGGGAAATCGGGACGTTTCGACGATGGACATTGTCGGTCCCGTATGTAAACAACGAGCCCATTGAGTTCACGTCGCTTCGAAGGCAGATGCTTTTTTCTTGGGGCTGAAGGCAGCGATACTTCGCTCGTCTGTAGATGTGCAAACACAGATGTTCGAATGCAGATTTTCGGTTGTATTTTGCCTTCAGTGATGTTTGCTTGCAGGAGGGTGATTCGACCCTGGGCTCTAGCTTTTGGGAGGTGGCGGAGAGCAGGAGACCCCCCACGGAACAATCTTCCCGCCTGTGGGTGTTGCGGGAGGGGTCGTTCAGCGTCCCCGCCATGCCCCGACGAAGCTCCCTAGGCTCTGTGGGGACCGGTGGCTTCCTGCGCCCGTCCGCTTCGATGGCGGTCGCTCTCGCAGTGGGCTCTTCGATGCGGTGCGGCCGCCCCGAGGAGGCCCTGCTCCAGGTCCTCGGCGAGGTGAGGGGCCCTGGTGCCCGGGAGCTGCGCGCCGCGGCGGAGCGTCGGAGGGCGCCGGCGGTGCACCAACCGACCCGGACAGGACCCATCCCCGGGCCCACGATCGCTGCCTGCGCCAAGAGGGGATGTGCACCGATCTCGGGCCCCGGCTGGGCCTGGCCAGGACCACCGATGCTTCGACGCCCTGAGCCCCCAGGCAGTCCCTGCACCCCGGGGGGTCTTGTTTCCCTTTGAGGAACTGGACCTGGTTGTCGGTCCAGCCGGCTTGTGGCCGGCCGCCCGTCGCCGCCGTCGCCGCTGGGCTCCAGTGCCGCTCAGGCTAGCCTGTGGCAGCCCGTCGTCGCCGTCGCCGGGCCCCTGTGTCCGTCGGGCCGGCGCGTCGCCGGCCGTCGCCGCGTTGCAATCGCATTGCATTGTGTATTTGCATTGCGTATTTGCACTGCTCTGCATTGCTTTGCTTTGCATTGCACTGCATTGCTTTGCATTGCTCTGCATGTCTTTGCATTGTTATGCGTTGCATTGCATTGCATTGCTTTGTACTGCATGACGTTGCGTTATAGTGCTTTGCGTTGCTATGCGTTGCCTTGTATCCTGGTGCATTGCTTTGCATTACTTTCCGCTGCTTTGCATTGCTTTGCGTTGTTTTGCACTGTTTTGCACTGTGTTGCACTGCTTTGCATTGCTTTGCATCGCATTGTATGGCTTTGCCCTGCTGCAAATCACTTTGCATTGCCTCGAACAACACAGGTTGCACCACCTAGATTTGCATTGCTTTCTCTTCCTCTTGCTCCGCCCTTCGCCTTCTTCCTCCCCCCTCGCCCCGCCTCCTCTCGCCGGCGGCATGGAGCACAGTTGCACCGCCTAGTCTGCACTACATGATTGTACCACCTAGATTGCAGTGCATAGTCTGCAAGACATCATTGTTTGGGGAGCACGCTGGCTAACATTTTCTGAATATGGGTTCCTAGGAAGTCCCGGCCATTTCCACTTGGACAGTCTTTCATCTAGGATAGTTGTTGAGGGTCCTGGGACCCGAAGGTGGCCCCTGGAGGCCAAAATGGAGGGAAGAAGCTGCAAGTTCGCAAATCAATCCGCTAGAGGTCTGGGTGCACACCTGTCCTGGGCCCAGCATCGGCCCAGCCAGGATCGGATTGGTGTAGGTTGTAGGTGTACAGCTGGCGCCCTCCGAGCAGCGGGGCCTTTGGGCCTGCTGGAGCCTTTCTGGAGACGAGGGCGCCAACGAGGCGTACCGGCGCGGCGTGGATGCTCTGGAGAGGGTGGACCTGCAGGACTCCAATCGCCGTGAAGGAAATGGTCTGGGGGTCAAAACGAGATCGAGGTTCGAAGCTCCACGCTAATGTTTTCTTTCCATTCTGCGAAATCACTTGGTCAGAGACAGAGAGGGCGAGCATCTTCTAAATGGGCGATCATGTATTTGGATTGTCATCTGCTACGCAGAGGTTACTTACATGCTGTCTTTTCAAACATCGCCAAAGACAAAAGTACCACTACCACCAGCTAGGGGGGTGGTTCTCCCACCCTCTCGAGCTGGTGGCACCTCGTTCCGGGCATGCCTCCAGAGAGTTCTTGGAAGGAGATGCCACCAGCTCGAGGGGAGGGAGCGGCCACCCCCCTAGCTGGAGAGGAGATGTGGATGTGAGGTCACGCATTTCGCTTTCTACGTATAAAGTGCTCCAGCTTTTCCAATAATAGCAAACCTGGGCTCTCGGCGTGATCTCCGCGCGAATTCTGCACCGTGTTCGGCGTTTCCTGCAGCCCGTGCCGAGTGAGCACCGTCGCACATTGAGGCTCACACTTTCTACGCTGCAGTTTTCTGCGCCTCGCCAGACATGGTTGAGCACCGCCGCGGTCTGAGGGCCAAGTGCGCGGCCGACTTCACGAGTCAGGTGAGCTGTGCAAAGCGCGCGCGCTGGGAATCGTCAGGCGCCAGGCGCTGGGCGACGCCGAGAGACTGCGAAGCAGCACCAGGGTTCCTTGATCCCGGTTGCACTCTCGCCGCGTGTGTCAGCGAAGCTGCTTGCGGCGGCGGCCAAAGACCACGCGCCGCCCAAGTTCTCGCCCTCCGAAGTGGCTAGCTGGGCCGCTGCTCCAAGGGGAAACGTGAGCACAATGTCTCCTACGCCAGCCGCCGTCTCCCGCGCTCTGGAGAAGCGCGGCCCTCGGAGAGAGGAATGTCCCAGCTCCTCCCTCGGGCTCGACGTCAAATGCGCCTCCAGGCTCGGCCACGGTTGCGCCTCCCGCTCGCAGCGTCGCGGCTCTGCGCGGGCGCAGGCCTGGCACGATTCCGAAAAATAATGGAGAGACCGCTGAGGACCTGTGCACCTCCAGCGCGGCATCGACGAGACGGAGGAGGTTGACTTGGAGTCGTAGTCCTGCCCGAGACCTGCCCCTGTCCCTCTCTGGCCCTCTCCCGTCCCTCTCTCCGGTCCCTCTCTGGTCCCTCTGGCTCCTCTCTGGTCTCTCTACGCGTCCCTCTCGGAAGCCCAGGGAGGCATGGGGCCTCGTGTCAGACTCTTTAGAAGGCTACCCGTTGCTTTTGCTGTTGTACTCCCTGTCGGGTGGCACCGTGCTGAAAATGCACGTTTTACCCTTCCAGTCGGTTTCGCAACGGGCCCGTAGGAGACATGGCCCTGCATGTTGTCCGCCTTCGATTACGTTTGGTCCTCTCTGTATGTGTTCCCCCGTTTTTTTTGTTCGCCGTCCACCGCCCCAGGATGGTCTGGGGTTTGGTCGGGGGGGCCGAGCTCGGGAATTCTTGCGCATGCAGCATATCTGCGGCCAGCGCCGTGGGATTGTGTATTTTCCAGCCATCCTGTGGTGTTGGGTCATGGTTTTGAAGAGACGGTGCCTCGCGTTCCTCCTCCTCTTCCTCTCCTCCCTCCTCCCTGCGTTTCACCCACCCAGTGCAGCGTTTCGTGGCCCCATAGGGAGCTCCACCGAAGGCTCCAGTGGAAGGGTTCGCATGGCGGCCTCGCGTTTTGGCGCACCCCTCACACGGTTCGTGGCCCCATAGGGAGTTCCACCGAAGGCCCCAGCGGCAGGCTTCGCATGGCGGCAGCGCCCAATTTTTGCGCACTTCTCACGCGGTTCGTGGCCCCATAGGGGAGCTCCACCGAAGGCCCCAGTGGCAGGGTTCGCATGGCGACCCCTCGCCATATTGGCGCACCCCTCACACGGCTCGTGGCCCCATAGGGAAGTTCCACCGAAGGCCCCAGTGGCAGGGTTCGCATGGCGGCCCCGCGCCATTTTTGCGCACCCCTCACACGGTCTGTGGCCCCATGAGGAGTTCTACCGAAGGCCCCGTGGCAGGGTTCGCGTGGCGGCCCCGCGCTGTTTTTTGCGCACCCCTCACAAGGTTTGTGGCCCCATAATGTAAGAGACTTCCACCGAAGGCCCAGGTGGCAGGGTTCGCATGGCGGCCCCGCGCCATTTTGGCGCACCCCTCACACGGTTCGTGGCCCCATGGGGGAGCTCCACCGAAGGCCCCAGTGGCAGGGTTAGCATGGTGGCCCCGCCCCATTTTGGCGCACCCCTCACACGGCTCGTGGCCCCATAGGGAGTTCCACCGAAGGCACCAGTGGCAGGGTTCGTATGGCGGCCCCGCGCCATTTTGGCGCACCCCTCACACGGTTCGTGGCCCCATAGGGAGCTCCACCGAAGGCCCCAGTGGCAGGGTTTGCATGGCAGCCCCGCGCCATTTTGGCGTACCCCTCACACGGTTCGTTGTTCACTTTGTTTGTTTCCCCGCACTTGCATTTTAAGTTTTTTCTCCGCCGTCCCGCTAAGGTGGGGCGCGGAGACGGGGTCGGCGCGGGTGGGCGGGGGGTCACCGTTCCTGGTTGGGGCGCCGCGTTTTCTGATGTTCTACGCCAGGTGCATTTCCACGGCCCGCGCCGTTGGTTTTCAACACCGGCAGCATTTATTCAACTCCTGCCGTGGGAATCTGGACTTTTCCATCTTCTCTTGTAGTTGTCCCGCTTCCCTTGTTCTCTTTCCCGTTCCGCCCCTCGACACCGGGGAGGGGAGGATGGCCCGTGGGCTTTGTTCGGGGCGCCAAGTTTTGGGGTCCCTACATTCATGAACCCCCTGCCATGGATTCGTTCTCTCATCATTTTGTTTGGTTTGCCTTGCTTCCAGCTTCCCGTTCACTGGCCACCGTCCGCTGGGGAGTGTGTATGTGTGTGTGTGTGTGAGTTTATCTGGGGTGTGGTGGGGACGCTGTGCTTTGGATTGTCTGTGTGATTCCTAATTTTCCAATACGTAGTCGCTTTATTTCCCCCGCTTCCTTTTTTCTTCCCTTCTCACCGCCCCGCCAGGGTCAGGGTTGTGCGGGGAGGCATGGCTTGCATGCGGCTCCCCGCCCACGGCATGCCCATTTCGGCATGCCCCTCACATGATTCGTGGCCCCATAGGTAGGTTCACGTAAGTTCCCAGTGGCAGGGTCCACATGTAGTTCCCCGCCCACAGCATGTCCATTGCGGCACACCCCTCACACGTTTGGTGAATAGGGCCCATGGCCACCTCGATTCAGCAGCCATGTAATTTTGGCCACCCTCGCAGGTGTCGACAAGGTGTGCTCCCCGCGCCCATCTTGCGGCCAGGGTGTATGACACGGGCCCATTCGCACCAAGATTATGGAGACTTCGCATGCGTTTAAATTGCAGCATCCCATCACGAATGTCCAAACGTACTCGTACTCGGCGTCATTCACAGTCAAGCCCACTCATACCCAGATGCGCTTGAATATATATATATATATATATATATATATATCGGTATAACTATTCGAGAGGAGGGCGCTGTCACATGGATGCGCATACTGGAGTCTCCGCGTCGCTTCTTCCCCAGACTGTATGCGCTTAGGGAGTCTTACTTCTCTCAGAAGGAACTGGGCCTGTGCGTCGGTCTGGCCTGGCTGGATTTTGGCCGCCCGTCGCCACCCGTCGCCGCCACCCGTCGCCGCATCATTTCGGTCATGATTTTGATTGTGCGAGGCTCGCGCCGTCTTCGGGGCGCCTGCATCAGGGCAGCTCAGCGTTCTTTCGGGGCGCCGCATTGGGCGCCGCCCTGGGCTCAAGTGTGCCGCACTGGGCGCCGCCCTGGGGCGCCGACGGGATGGCCGTATCCGTTCCGCCGGCGTCATTCTGGCGCGGGCGATGCCTCCAAGGCGCGCCTAGAAGCAGACGGTGCCTTCAGCTCTCGGGAGATCGCGCCCCCGCTGCCTTCCCTCAAGGATCCGCTGCGGCGCCGGCGGGCTCTCGGCCACAGCATCGAGCCTCTCGGCCGCGGCGACAGGCACGCGCGTCTTTGCCCGGTCGCCCCCCTGTGGCAGCGCGGCTGGGTGCCCGCGAGCGGGGCGCGGTTGGTCGAGCGCCTGCGGGCGTGCAGCGCCGTTCACAGCGCGACCGAGTGGCCCCCCCCCCTCCGCGCGCGCGGGCGCCGCCTCAGCGTGGCAGCATGGGGGCATCGTCAGATAGCCGCGCAGAGCCCCTGCATTCCCGCGGCTCTTGCTCGGCCACGGCGTGACGGGCGAACTGCGGTTGCGCCGGGCTCGGTGCTGGGTGATAAAGAGCGAGAGCGGGGCACTCTTGTCGTGCGGCCACGGCTCGCATCGCGAAGCGACACGCGCCCCAGAGCCGCTGCGCATCGGGGCGACCTGCAGGCTGAATTACGCGGGCTCACTTGGAACAGTTGAAGTCACCAGACTCTCAGCAAAGCCACCCCGTGTAATACAATCAAGCGTTGCGTCTGTTTTATGGTTGTTGGTACTGCGAACAGTCGGTCGCAACGACTCAATCGCTGGGTTCTGCGTGTTTTCGGCGCGGCATTATCGTCGGGCTAGCTTGAAAAATGTTATCAATTTCGTAACCAAAGGTTGGCGACGATTTCAAAAACCTGTTTGACATCACTCGTTTCAAGTGTTTTTCCTTGCGAGGGTGGCGACGATGCTGTAAATGGAAGCGTCAATTCCCTATTCCAGGGGGCTCCTCGGGCTTCTCGTCGCCTCGGCTGGATTCCGTTGTACATTCATTTGGAGACGCTCCCTGCGCGTCGAGAAAAGAACGACGTCCTGGCCTCAGGAGGCTGTTTTCCAGCCCAGGGATCGTCAAAAACGATTCGGGAGGAAAAGCAGGCCTCTGGGATCGGTATCCAAGAAAGGGAAACAATGAGCCTCGTTCTTGCGATGAGGGCTACACATACGCACCGACCCTGATGCGGCCCATCTTGGGCCCAGGATCGTGTACGTGCCTCCCTTGCCAAACCAGGAGGGAGTCGGCTGTTTTTTTTGAGTTCTGCGTGAACATTAGCTTTCTCAGGTCCGCGCGGATTTCTTCGGTCGACGCCAGAGCCTTCCTGGCGGCGTCTCTGGCGGGCCAAGGATGGATGGGGGGCTGAAGTGCCGACAATTTTGCCAACCTCGCAGCGTATTCGGTTCAGGCATGGAATCGAGGATATCCGCCCACAGGCACTCGTCAAGCAGTTTCGCGCATACTGCCGACCAAATCTGCGGTCTTGTCCCACGCAGTCTCCAGCACCCCACGCGGGGTCGGTGGATCCATCTCTGCCCTCGGGGGTCTTTTGTCGCCACGGCCGGACGTGGCTAGAAGCACTGGTTTGGATTGTGCCTTGGAGGTGTCCAAGTACAGGTCTGTCCGCGGATCCGAAAATGGGGAGGACGGGTTTTGCGTGTGGTTGTTTGTTTGTTGGCTTGTTTGTTTGTTTGTTTGTTTGTTTGTTGTGTGTGTGTGTTGTTTGTCTGTTTGTGTGTTTGTTCGTTTGTGTGCTTATGTTTTGTTAGTGTGTGTCTGCGTGTCAGGAGTTGGGCTCCATACCCGCTTTGGCTCGTTGAAAGAATCCGAGGGCGCATAGTCGAGCTGTGTAGGGAGCTGTCGTGTCGCTCGTAGAGCAAGCAGAGCGCATTTCCCCCCCCTTCAAGAAGGATGCCAGCAGCTTGATTCACCTCCGCCACGCCCTGGTGGAGCTGTCGGAGTTGGTGCATGCCGCCCCTGGCTTTGCGGAAGCCTGGAACCAGCGGGGAACCGTTCATTTCGCCATGGGGGAATACCAGTTGGCCCTGAAGGATTTTGACCGTGTTCTTCAGCTGAAGCCTAGGCATTTTGCGTGCTTATCCGCGTGCGGCATGGTCTACCAGGCCATGGGCCTTCATCAGGAAGCAGCTGACTGGTTCAAACTAGCCCTCCAGGTCCATCCCACCTTGGCGGACGCCCGAACTTCGCTGGACAGGATCGAGCGCAACGAGAAGGTCGATGCCCTGCTGTCTCCGCGCATCTCTGAGGTCACCGCAGCGATCCGAGGCGAGACAGCAATTCCGGCGGAGCCTTTCCAAGACTCGCCGAGAGTCTCGTGGGATGTGCATCGAGAGTTGCAAGAGGGCGGACGTGATGATGGTGCTGTCGTTTACATTTTTCGGGCCAACGTTAGTCACCCGGTCGCTGGAGACTGCGCTGTGCGGAGCCTCGCGAGGTTCCACGTGTTGCGGCTCGGGTCGGGGCTCGTCCATCCCTCCTCTTTCTCGATGGACGGTTCTGCCGAGTTTTTCCTGGAGCCCGGCGAGACGTACAGGTTCTGCTGGTCCGTCGTGCTCGGGGAGGTGCTGCAGGGGGTTGCCGGGGGTCTACTGGTCGAGCGAGCTGGCAAATCCCGGCAGGGGGACCAGGACTTGAACCTGCTAAGTAGACAGTTCTGTCCGCGATCCGATGCGATCGATCATCCCGATCACCGAATTATTTAGATGGTTCCGCCATCTGTACTATTGTATAGCATCCCTCAGAACGAATCGATCAACGGCTTTGTTTCGCCCTCGGCTCCACCTGCTCGCCATCGAGAGGCCATCCCCACCTCCAGACTGCAGACTGGCTCGATTTGATCGTGGTCTCGGCTCAATCGTTCTTGTCGTTTGACACATGCAGTTTCGTGCCATGCTCCCACTCACGGACATTGTAAGATAGGACGAGCTAACCAATTGCCCAGGTGCCTGTGGCAAACCTGACCGGCCAAGAACGGGAAGCGCCGCTTTAGTCCAATGGTTTTTTTGGAGAAGAAAGAGGAAGGCGAGGGCGACGAGGAGGCGATGATGAGGAAGACGTGGTGAACGTGAGGACAGCGAGGAGGAGCATGAGGACAACGCGGAGGAAGAGAAGCACAAGCACGAGGATGAAGAGAACAAGGGCGAGTACGAGGAGGAATGCGGAGGAAGATGACGACGACGACGACGACGACGGAGGACAGTAAGAGGCAACTGGAGAAGGACGTTGAATCAGGAGAGGGTCCTGGTGACCCTAGGCGTCTTTCCTTATCGCCGCCGCCGCCACCATCGTACCCTTTGGCTTTCTACAGTATACGGCGACCCATGATTCGACTTTTTCGGTGGCCTGGCTGGGCCGTTTTTGAAGCTATTTTGCGCATCCTGGAGGCCTCGGAGAGCGCCAGGGAGGCGTCGGAACGCTCAGAGAGCCTGGTGCACGGGGGGGAGGGAAGGGGATACGCGCGAGGAATAGCCTGGGGAAGGAAGGGGACTCCTAGACGGTTTGAGACACCCGACCCAACAGCCTTTGTCATTCTACCATGACTCAATGTGCCTGGTGGGCACGGTGGCGGATACAGTCATCGGAGCGCCATGTCAGACGGTCTCTCGCGCCAGGCCTGGTTTCGGGGTGGGCAAGGCAAGCTCTGGTTCCCCCGCAGGAGCGCTTCGCATACCGGAGCTTCGATCATGTGCGCTGCTGTGATATCCCGGTCGTTCCTGCAGAGAGGGTAGAGCAGTTGATCGATGGACGCTGGTACGTGGGCCGTCAGGACTTGCGATCAGTCTCCCAGCGGTTCAAAAGGCGCGCCCTTCATTGTTCGCCTCCCCTCTCTTGGTCCGCACGCGCGCAGGACGCTGAGTGATGGCGGCGTCCTTGTCCGTACGGCAGGTTCGCGCTGCGGTGACGAAGCGGCGACCCCAATGCGGGCGTTGAAGGATGAACCCTTCCAACAAGCTGGGATCGGCCGACATGGGACGGTCTGCGCTGTCGGAAAGCGAGGTCGCTCAAGGCTCAACGATCCATTCGGTGTCAGAAATATCTGCCAGCGTCATCGCGACATGAACCCGACGTCTGGGGAAACATATTTGGTGATGATGCTCGGGGTCCTCCGCATGACTTGGCAAATCGGATGGCGTCCTGATCTTTTATATGTTACCGAGTTGGAAAATATCCAAATCAGCATGAGCTCTAGGAGGTCCGCATGGATTTCTGGGGTCGGCGCTGCGCCACCTCTGGCGGTGGCGGCGCCTTCGGCTCTGGGATCTGGCTGGTCGTCCGCCCGTTTAAGATGATTTGCGGTTGGTCGTTCGCCCTACCACCTCCCGGATGCTTCCCCGTTGCGTCCGTGTCAATGCCCACTTGCCGCTGCGTAGCCCATGCAGATCTCCTCGACAACTTCCGGGCCTCTGACCGCCAATTCATGGCAACCGTGCTCGCGTGCGTGGAAGGAAGCACAACGTCTCTCCACGCCCTGGCGTGCTGGCCAAGGCCAGCTGCCATCTGACGTCTGAACGGGCGAGCGTGCAGATTATCAAGGTATTTCAACGCGCCTCTCTCCTTCTCTACGTGTTTCCTCCTTGTGCCCCCTCCTCTCTATGGACCGTGCCGTCTCTTCTGTCATAGTTTGCGCATGTTGTCCTCTGTGCAGCCTTTGCCAAGGCCGAGCCGGCACCGAAGGCGAAGGCGAAGGCGAAGGCCAAGGTGACAGGGATTTGGAGAGGAACAGAAGGGAGGAGGAGAGAACAGAGAGGAGGAGGGAGGATGGAGGAGGATTTCAATGAACATGATAGGTGGATGATGAGGAGAATGCGAAGAGCAGGAGGACTCAAGGTGTCCCAGCCCCGTACAAGGCTTTTTCTCGCACTTACTCTTACATTTCCCCTTACACTCACCCATTACAACACAGATTTCGAGTGTTTCTGGGTGCTCGTGTCTCTCGACACTCACGTGAGGATGCCGGCGGAAAAGCATCACATGGGCACTCCGGTCAAAAGCGCGCTCAAACAGGCCAGGACGGGGAGCAGCCCGCCACAGGAGATGGACGGCCTTGCTGGTGAGGAAGCCGGAGGTGCACTCGTACAGCATCGCCAATCACGATTCGAGGAGGACCTTAGAGGTGCTGCTGGCAGCGCCACCGAACCGTTGACAGCCGAAGCGCTCACGAAGATCTTGAAACAGCAGCTGGAGCCCATTAAGAAGGACATCACCGCGATCAAGCAGCACGGTGTATCGCAGGAGGATCTCAGTAAGACGGTCGCTCCCATCAAGAAGGACATAGACGGCCTCAAACAGCGAATGGACGCGCTGGAATCAAGCATCCCAGCTTCTGCACGATCGGCATCTGGAGCTTCCGTTGACACGACCACGCAAAGTAAGCTTGCAGACCTTGAGCGGGAAATTGCTCTTCTTCGGCAGTCTGGTAAGGCATCTATGTACGGCAATGCGGTCACCGACACCATCGTATTTGGAAATTTGGATGCATTGGGATCGCTAGCGGAGGCAACGAAGTTCCTCAAGCAAGAGCTCGACAAGTTGACGGTGCCGGCGCCGGCCGACATCTACATGAAAGGAGAGGTCTTCAGCGGCATCGTGTTCGCGAAGATGAACAGCGACGCAGACAGGGAGAAGGCCCTGAACATGTTGCGCAGATCTCCGATTTCCCATAATACCAAAAGAGTTTGGGCACACGGAGATAAACCAGCCAACATCCGGATCCCTATTCGTTTTCTTTTTGGTCTCAAGCGGCTTCTGGTGCAATGGGGTTGCAAAAATATCCAGGTCAACGATGAGACGCTCTCCATGCAAGTGGGGGTCGACGACATCTTATCTGTCTGCTCCGACCGTGGGACGTTGCAGATTACGTGGCGCAGTGCAGAATGGGAGAACTGGGCAGACCTCCACAACGACGCGGAATTCAAGACGCTCCGCGAGTCTTGCGAGCATGCCCTGAGCCGTGCCACAGACAAGGGAAAGGGGAGTGGGAAGACTGCGGGTAAGTGACGGGGCCCGGAGGGCGAGGACACAGTTTCACTTCATTATTTTTCAGCGCCGTCGGCCTGCCCACACCCGCGTTCAGCTTCTGGTGCACAAAGTGGGCACATCACAGTTGCCACGTGAAACGTCACCGGTCTGACCGACGAGAAGCTTTACACGCTTTGCCAAGCAATGCGTGCGTGGAGTATCGATTTTCTCTGCCTTCAGGAGACATGGACTTCTAGAGCAGAATACTACACGAGTAACGGTTACCGCGTTATTTTGTCGGGCTCGGAGATCACAGACGACGAAGCCAAATCCAAATCAGGAGTGGGATTCATAATCGCGCCACGCATGGCATCTTGTATATGTGGTTTTCTGCAGTATTCCGACCGCCTCGCATGTTTGAAGATCCACGGGTGCAAAGGCAAGCGCGCGCTCTTCACCGGCTACGCCCCGCACAATCTCAGACCATTGCCAGAGCGATCGCAATTTTATCTGGACTTGGAGAAAGTGGTCAACGCAGTGTCTGTGAACGGATTCAAATTCATGTTTGGAGACTTCAATGCCCGGCTTGGTCAACAACGATGTGGCGAAGAGCACGTAATTGGAACGCATGCGTTTGGATACGAAGCAGCACGCAAAGTGGAATGCCCGAACCGTGATCTATTGATGGAGTTCTGCACGGTACAGCAATACAGCATTAGCAATGCATTCCAAGCCGTTCCCGAAGAACAGCTTGTTACCTACATGGAGCCTGGCGCCCAGCCCAGCGACGACATCCTTCCGAACAAGTTCGCGTTGCTCGATTTGCTTCTCGTGCCGAGCGCGCATGCTGACCGAGTACTGTCTGTTGCAAGCCGGCGAGAAGTAGCATTGGCCACGCGGCATTTCTTGGTGCGTTGCGAGCTTGACATAGGAATCGAGGTGACTCAACCACGCCGTCAGCATAGAGGAAAACAACGAAGCAGTCTGCAAAGCCCCCGCGCGAGACAACAATTTGTTACGACGTTTTTGGACAATTCGCACTTCACCCAGAACGGCACAGACGTGATTGAAGACACTTGGAAAGACATCTCTACTGCACTTGGGGTTGCAGCTGAAGGCTTACCAGACGAACCGCCCAGGCCACGGCGACCTTGGATCAGCGACCGGACAGTGCAGCTCATTCAGGAAAGATCGAAAGCCCGAGAGGACGGCAACTCCGCGCTCGAGAAGGAAAAGCATAAAGCTGTGCGGAATTCTGCGCGGCAAGATAAGGCGAAATGGTTGGAAGACTCTGTGGCGACGGGATCATGGAAAGATATTCGGAGCATCCGGAAACCGCCATCAGCTAAGCAGGGCCGGCTGCGGAATTTGCAGGGGGAGTTGGTAAGCAGTGAGGAGCGGGCTGACACCATGGCAACATACCTCGAGAAGATACAATGGGGCGTGCGACCAGCCAATGTAGTTGACGCACCGGCTCTTGGCGACACGTTGCCAGTTAAGTTGACCGACTTCACGAAGGACGAGGTCACATGTTGTTTGCGGAAGCTACGCGATGGCAAAGCTCCTGGGCCAGACGGCACACCACCAGAGTATTGGAAGGTACTCGCGGACAGCTCCGACGCCCTGCAACGCATTGCGGATTTTGTCAACCATTGCTGGCAAGGCAGGAGGGTGCCGCAAGATTGGCACAAAGCGAGGGTAACGACTTTACACAAAAAAGGAAGAACAGACGATTGCACAAACTATCGGCCAATCAGCTTGCTGGTAATTGGATACAAAATCTTCGCATCATTATTGCACCGGCGCCTCGTGGAAGCGGGGGCCGAATCCAGGCTGACGGGATCGCAATTTGGTTTCAGATCGAAGTGCGGGACACAAGAAGATATTTTTCCACTTCGTCGGCGAATCGACCTGGAGCTTGGAACATCGAAGGGTGATTTGTACGCATTGGCCTTGGACTGGAAAAAGGCGTTTGACTCCATCAACCCTTCCGCTATGCTGCGGGGGCTGCGGCGTTTCGGTTTGTCAGAGCACGTGGTGGACGTCATGCGCGCAATATACACAGACCGGCAATTCGAGGTGAGAGATTGCGGGGCGACTTCATCTTCGAGGCCACAGTTGTCCGGGATATCGCAGGGGTGTCCCCTGTCACCGTTCTTGTTCGTCATGACGATGACAGTCATAATCGAAGACGCCGCAGCGCAACTTTTTGAAGAGCACCGCCAACTCTGGGAACGAGGATCTTTGTCAGTGCTGCTGTACGCAGACGACACGCTCATATTGGGAAGGACCAAGGAGGGCGTTGAACAGTTGCTTGCGGCTATTCAAAACTCCGGAAAGTCGTGCGGCATGGAGCTACACCCAGACAGGTTCCAATTACTGCAAGTCAGATGCCGGAACAATATTCAAGACACGCAGGGTAACATCATACCGGCGCGGCAGGACATGATTTATTTGGGAGCCTTGATTTCTGGAGCAGGGGATTCGAGCAAAGAGCTTTCTCGACGTCTTGGCGCAGCCCGGGCTGACTTCGACGAGCTTTCCAAAGTGTGGCGACATTCCAGCCTTAGCCGGCATCGAAAAATCGAGGTGTACAAAGCTGTGGTTCTGAGCGCGTTGACGTATGGATTATCAACTTTGTGGTTGAACGCAGCTGGCCGGAGGCGTTTGGACGGTTTTCATTGCCGGTGTCTCCGCGCGATCTGGGGTATCGCGCCAGCTTGCATCTCAAGAGTGAGCAACGCAGTTGTCTTAGACAAGACGGAGCAATCCCCTGTATCAGAGACAGTAGCTCGACAACAGCTTCTCCTGCTAGGGAAAGCCGCGAGGTCGCCAGAAGGGAGCCCCCTACGAGAGGCCACCTTCTGCCCCGGGTCTTTTCGGCCAGCTTCAGATAGGTTCGTGAAGAAAGTTGGCAGGCCGCGCGCGGACTGGACGACCCAAGTGCTACGTGTTGCCTGCGTAGCGGCAGGCGGCATTGCCAATTTGACCCCACTCCTAAGTAGCGAAGCTTCCTGGCGGCAATTTGTCCGCACAGCGAAGCTGTCAGCATAGCGCAGCGCTGTGCACCTGTATTGTATAATTATGAATTTGTGTATTTAGTTGTAATTTTTCCCATTTTTCCCATCCAGTGTCCTACGCACCTCCGGGTGTATGACTTTTTGCTTGCTTGCTTGCTAGGAGGAGAAAGAGGGACATGATGAAGAGGTGGAGGATGAGGATGAGGATCAGAGGAGGATGAGGATGAGAAGGAGGAGGATGAGGAGGGATAATGGGAGGAATATGTGGGGAGGGAAAGGGATTTACCGAGGATGAGGATCAAGAGCAGTCGGATGAGGTACAACTGAAACTTTCCGGTTCTCCTCCTTGGCCCCCTTTTTCCCATCCCCCGCTTACCCCCTTCCTTCTCACTCTCTTCCTCACTTCCACAGTCTCTTTATTTTCCTTATCCTGTTTTTCAATGTCCTCATGCCCCCCCAGCTAGGCCATCTTGAGTTTGGCTGGCCAAACAAGAAACATCAACATTGCTGGGATGCAACGCGTAGTGGCCCTGAGAGGTAAACGACGAGGAACATCAGGACTAGACGAGACCCGCCTCTTACTTCCGTCAGAGGCTGTAAAGAGCTGCATTGTGCGAGCATAGGGAGTTAAATGGCCGAGCATGGCTTCTCCTCGATGGTAGTGTTGACCACATGTCAGCGAAAAGCCATGGTAGTGTTGACCACATAGTAGTGTTGACCACGTGTGACCAGAGCAGCACCTGATCCATCAGGTTCAGTGTCCATTCCTGGTTCGGCCTGGGAGCTACGAGGTCCGCCGGCCAAATTGTGTGTTGTCCATCGTACTCTGTATGGTTACTGGAACACTCTTGATGGAGATATCGGGGAAGCATGCTTAACGGGTTGCCATCCATACTCTTGGTTCAAGGTGCTTACACTGTTTTGTGTCATGTTGGGACCCTGGGGCCATTGGGGTCGTGAGGGGTGCGCTGGAGGCCGCATGGCTTCCTTTGATTAGAATGGTTGTGAACACGTTGGGCCAGAGTCGCATCTGGCAGCACTCGATCAGGAGGCGTGGCCGAGGGCAGCTTCAACCTTTCCCCGCTGAGATGACGGGAGCCTGGGCATTTGCAGTCACAGCAAAGCCTTGGGTGCAGCAGGGTGTTTGGCATACTATTGCTGATTGCGGCCCGAGGTGCTGATAAGATTGCGGAAAGGGGTCGATGCGTGCACATGTGCGTACAGCAATTAAGCGCGCGTGGGACTATGCAACAGACAATTTGGTTTAGCAACATTGTCTGATTTGTTTTAAATATATGTAGCTTCCGTTTCCTTGTCCAATGCCCTCATCGATTTGTGACCTGTGCTTGGAAGGAGCTAATTTGCTGCTGCCGCCTTTCCCCTCTAGCCGCCGTGTCCCTGGGTAATTCTCACATCTGGCTTTCTTTGGAGATTCGCATTGCGTCGGCCGCCCGCGTCGGCACCAGAAGTGTTAGTGTATTGGCGCTGAAAATGTATCAATCGAAGGCTCACTTCATTGGATTACCCCACCAGCCCCTTCAGAGAGCATTCCGTTTTCCACAGGGGGATGAGGACGAGGCGGACGTAGATAATTTTCGGAGCGAGCAGTTTGAGGAGGGCTCCATCACTCCCATCCCTTCCCATTGCGCTGCTTTTTTTGTTCCGCCGACGCGTGTCGTAGCTGACCTGGAACTTCACAACAGACCCCATCGTGTTAGTTTATCAATCAATCAAGAACGCCGCCTCTGCACGACACATAGGTCGAAGAAGTGCCTCTGGCTAGAGCTAGGACAGTTTAAGAAACATCGTACCTTCTGGCCCCTGCGGGACCTGTGGTACTTGCGGAACCTGTCGGACTTGTTGGACTTGTAGGGCATGCGAGGCGAGGCCTGCGACACCTGTGGGAAACCTGTCACATCTGTGGGACTTGTGGGGCGACCTGCGACACCATGGGACCTGCGGTGCCTGCGTGACCTGCGCGACCTGTGGGATCCAGGGGCCCGACAGCGCCATTCTGAACAAGGGGAGCACAGCGCCGATCCGAAGCATGAGGCGCACGCTGCAACGATAAAACCATTTTTGAAAAACAGCTGGACAATCGGATGCGACAACAAAAAGCTGGTTCGCGGAAGTCTGGTGTCAACACACAAGACGCGGAGGTATCGAAGTGTGAACACACGAAATAATAGTTCGGGTGCGGAAGGCATGTGTATTAAAAACCAGTGCGCGGAGGCGGGGCGGACATTCTCAGGACACTTTCGGGGGAGAGAGGAGAGTAGTATTCATATAGTGTAACTGCTGACGAGGAGAACCGGGAGGGGATCCTGCTATTCCTCCCCCCTCCTCAGCCCCCAAGCGATCGCGGGACCCTGGCGCGTCGGGGGTGGGTTCTGGCTAGAATTTCGAAATCTAGCTACGGCCACGAGGGCTCCGTAGATCCTCGACCCATGAACCCAGATCTGGGACGGATTGTTTTTCAATCTGCGGGTTCTAGAAGAAAATTCGAGCCTTCCTACAATCCTCGACAAACTTACATGTAAAAACGCCTTGACCCCCCCCCCCTCAATGTCGGCCCCTCCAATGTCGAAGGAAGCCGACGCATGCTCTTGGGGGGTGCGACTTGGCAGTTCCATGCTGACCGACATTGGAAGGGGGGTCGCCAACAAATACATCGCACTCATTGACATCCAATCCCAGGCAATCACATGCGCAAGTACCGTGTGTTCTCTGTCTGACGACATGCGCGCTCGCCTCTGGCACCGCGTGGATCCTTCAATTTTGAACGGTAACAGCTTTTCGAGAATCTAGATCGTGCACGTTGTCCGAACCCGGACCTCTGGCGTCGTCCAACCTTGAACGCCCGCGCTGCCGCGCCGACGCGACGCTAATATAGCGTAAGGTACGTGACGCATTTTTGAACTTAGTTCTGTCGAGGGTTGTAGGGGGCGGCTTCCACCCTGCATGCATTTTTACCCTCTGAAGGCCCAAACCGAGTGGAGGAAGAACACCCAGATTGACACCATCAGTCCGCCCGCAGCACGGGAACTCGGACTTGCCCCGCAGCGACCGCCACGCCCGGGTGCTTCAGGCCGCCGCGACTCCCCAGCCGAGGGGCGCCGCGCGCGGGCGCGCGAGGCCGAGCCCGCTCCGCCGGCGGCGGCGGAGCCGAAGGCGAAGGGCAAGGCGAAGGCCAGACCATCCCCCCCACCTCGCCTCCCTCTTCGCTCCCGCCTCCTCCTTTTCCCCCTCCTCCCCCTCCTCCTCCTCCTCCTCCTCCTCCTCTTCCTCCTCCTCTTCCTCTTCCCCTTCCTCTTCCTCTTCCTCTTCCTCTTACTCTCTCTGCCCCTTATGCCGCATGCTCAGCCTGCACTGCGAGCATGTTCCTCAGTTCCATTCCGACTCGACTGCTCGGCACTTCCAACAAAAGGCAAGGGCAGTGTGAAGGCACGCCTCCCCTCCGATTGAAGAGATGATGAACCTTGGAGTATCGAAGCTTTAGGGCGTCTTTCGTCCTCTGCTTGGCCTGCGGGAGGTCTCACGTCTCCACCGCTGGATTCCTTCGAAATTCTGGTCGGAACGCAACCCTGGACAGGTCCGCCCGCTCATTTTTTCCAACGACCACAGACCCTTTCTTGTCGTGAACTAATCACGACAGAAGGTGTCTGACCGTTCCAGCCAAACAAATTTCGACATGGGATAACTATGGGCACTCTTGTTTCCTTCTAATTGTTCCTCCTCCCGAGGCCGGGGAGGAAAGAGAAGCCTCATCATTCCTTCGTCCTCCTCAGTTTCCTCTTCTCCTCCCTCCTCCGCACCCCTTCCCTGAAGAGGTTGAGGAGGAAGAGGGGGGGACGACCTGGGGAGTGCTCGAGCTTGCTCGCGCGCGGCCAGGGCCTCGGCCTTGTGCCCGCTCGCGCTGTGCTGCTCTTGCCGCTCGGTGCCGCTGGCGTCTTGGAACAGGCGCGCGCCCCACTCGTCCTCGGGGGCTCTCGCGCCCATAGGCGCGTGTTGAGGAACATCGATCCCGAGCGCATTTCCCATGCCCGCATGCGCGCCTCTGTTTGCAATTTCAGGCCACGTTGGAGCCGTAAATACGCTGCCGCTTGCACTGCATCGCAACTTGTCAGGTATGTTTTGTTAAACCATACGCAAATCTGCCCAGCCAACCGGCCAGAAAATTCGATTTTTTGTTCCCCAGGCGGGCCGGCCGAACCGCCAGAAAGTTCGACTTTGGCCGTCAAGCGGCCTGGCCGACCAGCTGGAAAGTTCGAAGTTCGAGGATATGGCTTGCGAAGCACTTGCACTACTACAGCTGTCCGACGCTAGCATCTTGGACTCTCTCTGGACGGTTGATCGCGGAGGATCCTTCGAGAGAGGGAACCGCAGGTGAGTCCGATATCGCCTCGAGCAGCCCATGCTGGTGGTGATCTCCGTCTACCCGCCGATGCTTCCATCAACCTTTCGGCCCAGCTGAGCAGGATCGTGACCAGGGCGGAAATGAAGTCCGAGCTCACAGAGGCCGAGCAACGCATTGCGAACGCGTGCAGGGAGGAGCTCCAGGCCAAGGAGGGCGCCATGGCTGAGCACATGCAGGCGATATTTGACCAATTGGTCCTTGAGCGTGAGGCCGAGATGCACTGGCGGACTTGGCCGCGTAGGGGGGCCAATCCGAGGGGCAGCTGGTGCAGGAACGTAGTCGATCGGAGGCGCGTGCACGGGAGATGGCAGCCCATCGTAGTCAGGAATCGGGTCGTCGCTCCAGGAGGCCCAACACGCGGAGGCCACCGCAGCAGCGAACATCAGGCGATCGGCCGCTGGAGAGCTGGCGGCCCGGGATGCTCAGCCTTGGAAGCGCAGACGACAGGCGGCTGAGCAGCGCGACGAGATTAGTGCCCAAGCCGAACGGTGGGGTCAGGAGATGACCCGGAAGGCGATGCACGCCCGTCATAAGTTCGAGGCTAAACGCCTGGATGCCAGCCAGGAGGTGGATAATACCTCCACCTGCGCCCGCAGCGCCAAGTCTTCCTCGCCTAAGGTCGCTACCAGGAGTCGGAGCTGGCCTTGCCATGAGGATGCTCGGCCAGCGACAGGATACATCAGGCCTCAATCTTGTTTCGACGCTGCCCAGTGTCACGCAGACGCGGCTGGGCAGCGCCGGTGCACTGGGGGATCCTGGGGGTGGCCACGCGGTAGGTGAACGCAGCGTCCCGCTCGGACCCGATGGCGATGCGGATTCGTCAGCGTGCTCTTCCGAGGGCGAGATGCACGGTGAAGAGCATCGAATTCAGAGATCCTGGGCGCTAGTTGTAAGTCCCGGGGGGGTCTGCGTCCTTCCCGGGAACAAGGGGGCCCTGCTGTCCGCGCGAGGCAGTATGATGGCAGATTTCAAATCAAATTGCGCGGCGCGTTTGCCTCGGCAAGAAACTTGCCGCGACGCTAGGAGCTGCTCTGACGGCACTTCCCGCGTCGCAGTGCATTGGCCCCCTCGGCGCGGCAAAGAGAAGTTTTGCAGTGGGCACTGATAGATAGGATGGGCATTCTGCGCCGCGCCCACGCACGAAACATACAGATCCGGGGCCGGACCAACGAAATCCAAACAATGAACATTCGGTTGGCGAAGGAGAGCAGGCAAGGGTAATGGAAAAGAGACCTGGCGGGCCGCCGCGCGCGCTGCGGCGCTGGCCCAGGCTGCGCGGGGGCGAGAATTAATGCGCGAGGGGGCGGGGCGCCGCGCGCGCGACGGCCTTGGCCGATTCGGCATGTCAAAATAACATGCGCGACGCGCCAAGGCAGCCACAGCACGCCACGAACAGCATTGGGCGGGAGATCTGGACATGGGAATAACGGGTACCGCTATAGAACAAAAGTCCCCATGATGGGGACGGTTATCATGATGGTCGCATGCTTCGTGTGGAAACATCGCGCATGAGGGTAACATGATGGTTGTTGCGGTTGTCATTGTTGTTGTTGTTGTTGTTGTTGTTGTTGTTGTTGATGTTGAATGTTAATTATTCAGCAATTATTATTCTTGGACACCTCATAGGCGCTCTGGCGCTCTCGCCGAGGCGCCGGCTACATTTTCATTGAAAATGAGGCTCACGCTTGAGCGGTTTGGGGGGCCGCCAAAACCAGCCCCCCAACAACAACAACGCTCCCGCTCGGGACATCCTCCTTTTTTACTCAGGGCCGGTGCTCTTGCTCGCCGCCGAAAGCCACCGTCCCAACACAACCAGCGCTCCCGCTCGAGACTTCCTCCCGTTTTACCTTGGACTGGCGCGCTACTCTTTCTCTCATCGGCGCCGCCCCCAGCGAAAACAACGCTCCCGCTCGAGGCTTCGTCCCTCTTTTACCCAAGGCGGTGCTCTTCCTCGCCGCCGAAAACAGCCGTCCCGACAAAACTAGCGCTCCCGCCCGAGACTTCCTTCCGTTTTACGCTGGGCTGGCGCCCAGTTCTTTTTTGAATTGGAGCCGCTCCCAACAAGAACAACGCTCCCGCTCGAGGCTTCCTTTTTTTTCCTGGAGACGGTGCTGTTCGTCGCCGCCGAAACCCCGGCCCGACAAAACTACGGCTTCCGCTCGATGCTTCCTCCCTTCTTACTCAAGGCGGTGTTCCTCCTCGCCGCCAACAGCCGCCGTCCCGACAAAACTAGCGCTCCCGCCCGAGACGTCCTTCCGTTTTACGTTGGGCTGGCGCCCAGTTCTCTTTTGAATTGGTGCCGCTCCCAGCAAGAACGACGCTCCCGCTCGAGATTTCCTCTCTCTCTCTCTCTCTTTTTTTTTGTTCCTTCGGGACGGTGCTGTTCCTCGCCGACGACATCCCCTGTCCCGACAAAACCACGGCTCCTGCTCGATGCTTTCTCCTTTCTTATTCAAGGCGGTGTTCTTCCTCGCCGCCGACAACCGCCGCCCCAACAAAACCAGCGTTCTCGCTCGAGACTTCGTTTTGTTTTACGCTGGAGTAGCGCCCTACTCTCTTCAGCATTAGCGCCGCTCCCAACAACAACAGCAGCCCTGCTCGAGACTTCTTCCGTTTCTACTCAGGGCCAGGTCCTTGCCTCGCCGCCGACAGCCCCCATCCCCACCAAGGCAATCCTGCCGTTCGATACTTCCTTGTGCTTTACCCTTGGCTGGGGTTCCATTGGCGGTCTCGCATCGGCGCAGCAAGGCGCGGGCACGTGTTTTCGAGGCGGGACATTTTGAAATTCCTCGGAGGAGGTGTTTGAAATACCTCATTGGGCGGGAGATTTGGGAATGGGAATAACGGACCCCGCTATAGAACAAGAGTCCTCCATTACGTGGATGGGTATCCTGATGGTCGCATGCTTCCTGTGGAAACATCGCTCATGAGGGTAACATGATTGTTGTTGTTGCTGCTGTTGAGTGTTAACTACAAAGCAATTATTAATGTTGACCCCCCCCATGCGCCTTAGCGCTCTCGCCGGGGCGCCGGCTGCATTTTCATTGAAAAATGAGGCTCGCGCTCGAGCTGCTTGGGGGGATGCCAAAACCAGCCTCCAAACAACAACAACTCTTCCGCTCGAGACTTCCTCCTTTTTTTCACAGGGCCGGTGCTCTTGCTCGCCGCCGAAAGCCGCCGTCCCCACAAAACCAGCGCTACCGCTCGAGACGTCCTTCCGTTTTACCCTGGACTGGCGCGCTACTCTTTATCTCATCGGCGCCGCCCCCAGCGAAAACACGTTCCCGCCCGAGACGTCCCCCTTTTCTACTCAAGGCGGTGCTCTTCCTCGCCGCCGAAAAACCGCCGTCCCGACAAAACCAGTTTCCCGCCCGAGACTTCCTCCCGTTTTGCGCTGGACCGCCGCCCTGCTCTCTTTTGAATTGGCGCCGCTCCCAGCAAAAACAACGCTTTCGCTCGAGGCCCCCCTTCTTTTTTCCTCAGGACGGTGCTGTTCCTCGCCTCCGACAGCCTCCGTCCCGACAAAACCACGGCTCCCGCTCGAGACTTCCCCCCTTCTTACTCGAGGCGGTGTTCCTCCTCGCCGCCAACAGCCGCCGTCCCAACAAAACCAGCGTTCCCGCTCGAGACTTCGTTTTGTTTACGCTGGGATAGCGCCCGACTCTCTTCAGCAGTGGCGCCGCTCCCAGCAACAACGGTGGCCCTGCTCGAGACTTCTTCCGTTTCTATTCAGGGCCAGGTCTTTGCCTCGCCGCCGACAGCCCCCATCCCCACCAAGGCAATCCTGTCGCTCGATACTTCCTTGTGCTTTACCCTTGGCTGGGGCTCCACTAGCGGTCTCGCATCGGCGAAGCAAGGCGCGGGCATGCGTTTCCGAGGCGGGGTATTTTGAAACCTCGGAGGAGGTGTTTGCAAGACCTCATTTTGCGGGAGGTCTGGGAATGGGAATAACGGACCCCGCTATAGAACAATAGCCCCCCATGATCGGGATGGGTATCATGATGGTCGCATGCTTCGTGTGGAAACATCGCGCATGATGGTACAATGATTGTTGTTGTTGGTGTTGCTGTCTTGGCGCAGGGTGCACCCTAGATCAGGGAGCTAGCATGAGGTTGTACATTGATGTATGTTCCATCCAGGTGTGCGGCGACGACGCCTCCCAGCAACGAGTTCCAGACTATTGCAAATGCTCAAGATAAATCTTTATAGATATTGATCGGGCGAGATCGGAGTCTCAGCGGCAATGTCGGCTCTGGGTCCGCATCGTCATTAGTCTCACCTTCCTACTCCCTCCGACTGAACATCCCCATTGGCCCTGACCTGGAGCACACATTCCCCATACGACCGGCTGTTGCTGTCAATCTCCTCTGACTCTCATTATCGCAAGGCGTTGACATAAAGAGCTATTGGCGCACGTACTTCGAGGCCACGAGGACGGTCTGCCGGGATTCAAATTACAGGCGCATCCACGTGCATGTTCTCATGTGCGGAAGAATCGTGCCGCGTCAACGACGCGGCGGGAACGTCTGCGTTGGCGTTCAAGGTTGGAGGTCTCCTGCGGCCGGATCTCGGCGAACATGGAAAGATCGTGGACCCTGGAAGGCGGCGACCACTCCAGGTTGACTGATCCAAATGCGGCAATGTTAATACGGTTTGCATGGTTTTTGTTGCTTCGGGGGCGTTTCCCTACTGCAAACCATGTGATCTTCTTGCGGGATTCTAGGTGCATCGGTGTACTCGCGTGCGCCGCGCCCGTGTCATCGCGACACGAGCCCTGTGGGCGCCGCCCGCCCAGCCTACCTGGCGCCACGCGCGGCCCCTCGGCGCCACAGCGCGCCGCGCACGCCGCGGGCCGCTCTGCTCGGCGCGCTTGGTGCGAGGCCGCCGCGCGCGCGGGCCGACTTCGGCCCTGCCCCCGCCGTGTGGCCGCCGTGCTGCTCGGTCATAGGCGTCGTCGCCGCGCGGGGGGGTTCGCCCGTTCGGCCATGCAGGAGGAGAAGTCAAGTGAGAGTTTGCGATCACGCCTTGCTTCCACGCGGTCGGCGCCGCCGCGGTGAGTTCGCGCCGTGGTGACGTCGCGGGGATCCGAGCGCGTTCATTCAAGCGGTCGAACGGTGGTCCAGTGGTCCAGAATCGGCCGATACAGAAGGATCTGCGCTATCGGAACGCCGCGATCGTTCAAGGCTAAAGGATCCACGCAGTGTCAGAGGCTAACGTACAAGGCGTCACGAGATGAACCAGCCGTACCTCTGCCGAGCGGCCAGTGGCTTGGCGCCTCCGCGACCTTGGCGCCGGACCTAAGCTGGGCCTTTGGCCTGCGCCGGGCTGCCCCTTGCACGGTGGGCCTCGCAGCCGCTCGCACCGTGGGTGGGACCAGCCCCCCTTTGGCCGGCGCTGGCCTTCGCCGCGCACGGGGATGGTGTCAGGACGGCTGCGTGGTGTTCGGCCTGCGTCAGGCAGGGCATTCAGCAGTATTGATTCTGAGTGGACTGTGTGCGGATGTTTCCATCCGGGGCGTGGATTTGCGCGTGGATTCCGCGGTGCGAACCATAGAACGTGAAAACAAAAATTGGTATGGACTCCTGTTGTGGATTCCGTGTGGATTCTTCCCACTGCAAAAGAATGTAACATCACATGGAATCTGGGCGCCGGAATGTGGATTCCGTGTAATGCTTGCGCTGCCGAGTGTGTCATCGTGCTGATGTGTCCGCTCCCCTTCCTCCCCTCCCCCCCCAAAAAAAAAAGAATCTGGGCGCCGGAAAGGGGGAACACTTCATGCAGAATTCGGCGGGAATTCATTCGAGAATTCATGCGAGTATCCATACGAGTATGCTGCGCATGGACAGCGGCGGTCAGCAACGAGAAACGGGCAAATAGATTCATGCATCGTGTCTGCAAGATGTCCTGCCTGACCTGCGTTCTGCAGTCGGCGCCTGCGCCTGGCGCGTTCAGCCGCCGTCGAGCCCCAGGCCCGCGCCCTGCGATCGGCCTGGCGCTCGGCCCCCTGGCGCTCGGCCTCTGCCGTACCCGCGGCTTCAGCTGCGCTCTCGGCCTGGGCCGCGGCGGCCGTCGGGCGGCCCGCCAGCCTCCTCCGCGGCTGGGCAGATGATCTCGACCTGGCGCACGGCCTTTGCGCTGCTGCGCTGCCCTCGGGCGTCCCGCTCGGCCTCGCGCTTGGTCTCCGCTCCGCGCTCGGCTCGAGGAAGGGAGGGGTCTTCATCCCAGTGTTCTTCGAGACAGGGGCCGCTCAGGGGCAGACACCGCACGACGCGGCCCCTGCGGAGCGGACATAGGTCATGTGCTACGGCTGGTAACAGCTGAGTGTGCGGTTGCACATCGGAGCTGAGTGTGCGGTTACATCGGAGGTTCCGAGACCATCTTGGCGGCCGCGGGGCAAATTTGGACAGGAACGCCCCAGCTAAATTGGGACAGCGCCGACGCGAGGGCACCTGCAAGGGCGCCGCGCTCTGCAGCGCTAGCGCTTCCAGTAGCTCCGCAGCAGCCAGTGGCACTCGAAGCACCACCGGCGCCGCGAACTGCCATCTGAACGACGCACCGCTGACGCCACCCGCCTCCTCACCTCAGTTCCCCTCTCTGCATCCTCCTCGCCCTTAGCGATTCACCTCTCGTTTCGTTTTTCCGCTTCCGCAGGCGGGTCTTCTCGCTTGATGCGAGGGTCTCGCCATAATTTATTCCCCAAACAGTGCTTGCACTTATAGTGTTCTTGTATGTCTTTGGAAAGAATTGGGTGGGTACGTGTACTCTGGCCCATTGGCGCTCGTTGCCGGCCATCGCCGCCCGTTGCCGCTTTTGTGGGTGCGTCAAGGATTCACCACGTTCCACCCTGGTGCCTCCCGTTTCTGCCCGTTGCAACTTGGGTGGGTGCGTCGAGGATTCGCAACGTTCCCGCCCGTTGCCGCCTTTTGCCGCTTGGGTGGCAGCGTCGAGGATTTGTTACGTGCTAGCCCGTGGCCGCCCGTGGCCGCCCGTTGCCGTTTGTTTGTTGTTTTTTGTTGTTTTCCATTTCCAAACCATCCTGTGGTGTTGGGTATTTCTTTTGAGGAGACAGCGCCCCGCGTCACTCCTCCTCCTCTCCTCTCCTCCCGCTCCTACCTCCTCTAATCCCTGCCTTTGCCCTCCGCATGCGTCTGTTTCGGTACTCCCCGCATGTCCACTTCGGCATTCCCTCGCACGCTTTGTGTCCCCATAGGGAGCTCCACCGAAGGCCCCAGTGGCAGTCCTCTCATGCAGTTCCAACGCCAGTTCGGTGCACCACTCAAACGTTTCGTGGGCCCATGGGGAGCTCAACCAAAGGCCCCACTGACAGCGCCCGAATGCGGCTCCACCCCCAGTTCGGCACACCTCTCACACGTTTCATGGCCCCATGGTGGGCTCCAACGAGGGCCCCATTGGCAGCGCCCGTGTGCAGTTCCACCCGCCATGTCGGTGCACCCCTGACACGCATCGTGGCCCCATTGGGAGCCCCACCGAAGGCCTCAGTGGCAGCGCCTGCATGCAGTTCCACGCTCCATTTCCGCACAACCTTTCACACGTGCTGCACCGAGGGCCCCAGCGGCAGCGCCCGCATGCGGTTCCACGCTCCATGTCGGTGTACCTTTCGCACGTTTCATGGCCCCATAGCCCCACCGAAGGCCCCACTGGCAGCGCCCGCATGCAATTCCAGCTCTCATGTCGGCACACCCCTCACACGTTCCGTGGCCTCATGTGGAGCTCCACCGAAGGCCCCACTGGCAGCGCCCGCATGCAGTTCCACCCTCGAGTTCGACACACCCCACACATGTTTCGTGGTCCCATAGGGAGCTCTACCGAAGGCCCCAGTGGCATCGCCCGCATGCAGTTCCAACTCCATTCCGGTGCACCTCTCACACGTTTCGTGGGCCCATTGATGCCTGGGGCGCGGGCTGGCGTTGCGGGTCGGCCAACCACCTCGCGCGCGGTACCCAGACCCCCCACCGAAGGCCCCAGCGGCAGCGCCCGCATGCAGTTCCAGCTTTCATGTCGGCACGCTCCTCGCACGTTTTGTGGCCCCATTTGTAGCTCTACCGAAGGCCCCAGTGGCAGTGCCCGTATGCAGTTCCAACCCCATTTCGGTGCACCCCTCACACGCCTCGCGGCCCCATAGGGAACACCACCGAAGGCCTCAGTGGCAGCGCCCGCATGCAGTTCCACCCCCAGTTCGGCACACCCCTCTCACGCTTCGTGTACCCACTGGGACCTTGGGCGCGGGCTGGCGTTGCGAGTCGGCCAACCACCTCGCGCGCGGTACTCCAACCCCCCACCGAAGGCCCCAGCGGCAGCGCCCGTATGCAGTTCTACCCTCCATTTCGGCACACCCCTCGCACGTTTTGTGGCCCCATGTGTAGCTCTACCGAAGGCCTCATTGGCAGCGCCCGCATGCAGTTCCATCCTCAATTTCGGTGCACCCCTGACACGCTTCGTGGCCCCATAGGGAGTTCGGCACACCTTTTTACACGTGTCGTGGCCTCATGTGGAGCTCCACCGAAGGCCCCAGCGGCAGCGCCCGCATGCAGTTCCACCCCCATTTCGGCACGACCTTTCATACGTTTCGTGACCCCATGGGGAGCTCCATCGAAGGCCCCAGTGGTAGCGCCCGCATGCGGTTCAACGCTCCATTTCGGTGTACTCTTCACACGTTTCGTGGCCCCAAAGGGAGCTCCGCCGACCCCATTGGCAGCTCCCGCATGCAGTTCCATCCTCAATTTCGGTGCACCCCTGACACGCTTCGTGGCCTTATATGGAGCTCCACCGAAGGCCCCAATGACATCGCTCGCACGCAGTTCACCCCCACATGGACCCCTCACGCATTCCACATAGGGAGCTTTACCTAAGGCCGCAGTGGCAGCGCCCGCATGCGATTCCCTCCACCTTTTCGGCAACCCTTCACACGTTTCGTGGCTCCACCGAAGGTCCCGGTGGCCCCCGTTGCTGGCCCCCCTCCTTCATTTCATGTCCCTCGCGATGCTCGACGGACCCAGTGGCAGCGCCCGCATGGCGGCCCTGCCACATTCTGGCACACCCTTCACTCTCTTCGAGGCCCCAGAAGGATCAACCGAAGGCGATAGTCGCATCGACGGTACTCACAGCTGCATTTGGTTGGGTCCGTCGCCAGGCTAACCTTAGTTGTTTTGACTAGTTCTCCTGTTTTTGCATGACCTCACAGGGTTCGTGAACCCAAGACGCTCCTTGTTCCTTAAACTCTGCTTGCACTTAGGGGTTCTTAGAATTGGATGGGTCCGCCAAGGCTTCGCCGCGTCGCCGCCTGTGGCCGACTCGCGGGCGCCTCGCTGCCAACCACCTGGGGGGTCCGCCAAGGTTTCGCCGCTTCGCCGTCCGTGGCCGCCTGGTGGGCGCCTCGTTTGCCGCCCACTTAATGCGTGGGTCCGCCTAGGTTCCGCCGCGTCGCCGTCCGTGGCCGCCTCGTGGCCGCCTCGTAGGCGCCTCGGTGCCGCCCACCGCTTGATGGGGTCAGCCAAGTTTTCGCCACGTCGCCGTCCGTGGTCGCCTCGTCGGCGCCTCGTCGTCCCCCGCTCATGGCGTGGGTCCGCCGAGGTTACGCCGTCGCCGTCCGTGGCCGCCTCGTGGCCGCCTCGATGCCGCCCACTTCTTTGTGCGTCGCGGCCCGTGGCCACCTCGTGGTCGCCTCGCTGCCGCCCACTTCTTGGTTGGGTCCGCCGAGGTTTCGCCGCGTCGCCGTCTGTGGCCGCGCCGATGCCGCCCACCGCCGCGTGCCCGCCCGTGGCCACCTCGTTGCCGCCCACCGTGCTTGGCGGGTCCGCCGAGGTTAGGCCACGTATCCGCCCGTGGCCATTTTTGCGCCGCCCACCGCGCCTGGGTGGTCCGCCTGGGTTTCGACTCGCTGCCGCCCGTTGTCGCCTCGTTTCCGCCTACCGCGCTGTGCTTGCACAGGTGTTCTGATGTCTTTGTCGAAGTATTTGGACCATACACCTTGCACTACACCGTCCACTACATACCTTGTTTGGTTATGGCACATACTTGGCTCCTCACAGCTTCCACTACACAGCTTCCACCACATGTCTTGCACATCCACAGTGCAATCATTTCCTGTTTGCGGGCCCACGCTTGCGACCGTATGAGCTACTTTCGTGGGCAGGGAAAAATCCGGTTTCTATGTGATCGTGGTCCCTACAGAAGACTCTCGTGGGTTGTCAGGTCATGGGTCGATGCTAACTGGCGTCCCAATGACATCACTTGTGCTGTGGTAGTTTTGCACATCGTGGCCGCTGAAGGCTGTCCCTGCCGAAGGACTTGCCGCTACCGGCGCGCTTGCTTAGGGCGTCCTCCCGATTCCCCCTCCCCCTCCCGAGCTGGAGGAGGAGTATGAGGAGGAGGAGGCGGAGGAGGAGGAGGAGGAGGAGGAGGAGGAGGAGGAGGAGGAGGATGGAGCAGGAGGAGCAGGCGGAGGAGGAGGAGGAGGAGGGAGAGGGAGGGATGTATGGATGGATGGATTGAGGGAAGGAGGGAGGAGGAGGAGGAGGCGGAGAATGTGGAGGAGAAGGGCGGCGAACGACTACGACGACGTCAACGGCGACTGCGACGGCGACGACGACGACCCCAGCGGAGCGCCGGAGAGGCGGCGCCGAAGGCCGCCGCGGAACCCGCGGCTGCCGCGCCGAAAGCCGCTGCGGAGCCGAAGCCGAAGGCGGGGGCGTCGCTGCGCCTCAGATCGAGGTTTGAAGATCGATGTTTGCGGATCGAGTTTTATTGTGTGTTTTTTTGTGCTTCTTGGAAGCTCCCAGTCGCCACGGTTGGATCTGCATCGAGATTCTGGCCAGAGTACGCCTCTGGACAGTCGTGAGAAGATCGCGATTTTCCCAACCATCCTGTGTTGTTGGGTCCTCGTTTTGAAAAGACAGCGCCCTTCGTCCACTCCTTTCTTCCTCCCGCTGCCCCCTCCCTCCTCCCATTCCGTTCCTCGTCGTTATCGTCATTATCATCGTCGTTATCATCGTCATCATCGTCGCCATCGCTATCATCCTAATCATCACCATCATCATCATCATCATCATCATCATCATCATCATCATCATCATCATCATCATCATCATCATCATCATCATCATCATCATCGGCATCATCATCGCCATCATCATCGTCATCATCATAATACTCATCAACATCCTTCTTCACCACCACCATCGTCATAATCATCACCATCATCATCACTATCATCATTATCCTCCTCATCATCAGCATCATCATCGTTATCACCATCAGCATCATCATCATCATCATCAGCATCATCATCACTATCATCATCATCACCATCATCATCATCAGCCATCATCATCATCATCATCAGCTTCATCATCATCATCATCACCATCATCACCATCATCATCATCATCATCATTATCATCATCATCATCATCATCATCATCATCATCATCATCATCATCATCATCATCATCATCGCCATCGTGAGCATCGTGCCTCCGCTCTACGCATGTGCACCATTTCGGGACACCCCTCACACGGTTTGTGATCCCATACAGAGCTCCACCGAAGACCCCGGTGACAGGGTTTTGATGCGTCCTCCCGTCCATTTCGGCACACCCCTCACACGGCTCGTGGCTCCACAAGGAGCCTCACCGAAAGGCCCAGTGGCAGGGTCCGCATGCACCCCCCCATGCACTCCAGCACACTTTCACACGCTTCGTTTGAATAAGTTGCGAGACTTTCCTCATATTTCTTTCAAGCGCCGCGCCCTCGACGCTCAGGAATCACGCTCTCGCTCGGGCTTGTCTCACGATTTACGATGGAAACGCGCTATCGCTCGAGACCTGCTCGCGATTCATGCGGAAATCACTCTTCACCAACCCGCCTTCTCGACCTGGCCGCCTGGGCCCGCCTTCCCGACCCGTCCGCCAGTGTCTGCCCGCCCGATCTGCCCGTGTGTTGGTTTTGCCACGTGTGTTTTACTCCTAGCCGCCCTCCTGCTAATTCCTCTCTTGCTCCATCCTTCTTCCTCTCCCTTCCGTCCGTCCTCTCTTCCCTTGTTTTGGGGGCTGCACTACATGCACGTGGGAGGCAATGAAGATATCCCCCCAAGGTTGTACTATCGAAGATGAGGAGGGTGCGTACCGAGGATTTGGGATAACCGTGTTGAATGGCACGCGAACTGATTGTTGCTGTTTTATTTTCTCATTCCTAAGCTTCTGGCGACCATGGTATTTTTCATTAAAGTGCTCGTCCCAGAGCTGGCACCCTGTTTTTTACAAGGGGAATTTTTGGGCTCAGATTGGGCCCTTGTCCCCCGACTTCCAACAGCAACGGCTCCCGCTCGCAATTTGTTCAAACTGTCGCGCCCTCGACCCTCACGAATCACGCTCTCGCTTTCGGCTTTCTCTCACCATTTATTTTGGAATCGCGCTTTCGCTTGAGACCTGCTCGCGATTCATGCAGGGATCACGCTTCAGCATCCGCCTTCTCGACCTGGCCGCCTGGGCCCGCCTTCCCGACCCGTCCGCCAGTGTCTGCCCGCCCGATCTGCCCGTGTGATGGTTTTGCCACGTGTGTTCTACTCCTAGCCGCCCTCCTGCTAATTCCTCTCTTGCTCCATCCTTCTTCCTCTCCCTTCCGTCCGTCCTCTCTTCCCTTGTTTTGGGGGCTGCACTACATGCACGTGGGAGGCAATGAAGATATCCCCCCAAGGTTGTACTATCGAAGATGAGGAGGGTGCGTACCGAGGATTTGGGATAACCGTGTTGAATGGCACGCGAACTGATTGTTGCTGTTTTATTTTCTCATTCCTAAGCTTCTGGCGACCATGGTATTTTTCAATTAAAGTGCTCGTCCCAGAGCTGGCACCCTGTTTTTTACAAGGGGAATTTTTGGGCTCAGATTGGGCCCTTGTCCCCCGACTTCCAACAGCAACGGCTCCCGCTCGCAATTTGTTCAAACTGTCGCGCCCTCGACCCTCACGAATCACGCTCTCGCTTTCGGCTTTCTCTCACCATTTATTTTGGAATCGCGCTTTCGCTTGAGACCTGCTCGCGATTCATGCAGGGATCACGCTTCAGCATCCGCCTTCTCGACCTGGCCGCCTGGGCCCGCCTTCCCGACCCGTCCGCCAGTGTCTGCCCGCCCGATCTGCCCGTGTGATGGTTTTGCCACGTGTGTTCTACTCCTAGCCGCCCTCCTGCTAATTCCTCTCTTGCTCCATCCTTCTTCCTCTCCCTTCCGTCCGTCCTCTCTTCCCTTGTTTTGGGGGCTGCACTACATGCACGTGGGAGGCAATGAAGATATCCCCCCAAGGTTGTACTATCGAAGATGAGGAGGGTGCGTACCGAGGATTTGGGATAACCGTGTTGAATGGCACGCGAACTGATTGTTGCTGTTTTATTTTCTCATTCCTAAGCTTCTGGCGACCATGGTATTTTTCATTAAAGTGCTCGTCCCAGAGCTGGCACCCTGTTTTTTACAAGGGGAAATTTTGGGCTCAGATTGGGCCCTTGTCCCCCGACTTCCAACAGCAACGGCTCCCGCTCGCAATTTGTTCAAACTGTCGCGCCCTCGACCCTCACGAATCACGCTCTCGCTTTCGGCTTTCTCTCACCATTTATTTTGGAATCGCGCTTTCGCTTGAGACCTGCTCGCGATTCATGCAGGGATCACGCTTCAGCATCCGCCTTCTCGACCTGGCCGCCTGGGCCCGCCTTCCCGACCCGTCCGCCAGTGTCTGCCCGCCCGATCTGCCCGTGTGATGGTTTTGCCACGTGTGTTCTACTCCTAGCCGCCCTCCTGCTAATTCCTCTCGTGCTCCATCCTTCTTCCTCCCCTTTCCATCTGTCCTCTCTTCCCCTCTTCTAGGCATGTAAGGAAGATATACCCCCAAGAGGGTACGATCGAAGACGAAGAGGGCGGGTATCGAGGATTTGGGATATACGTTTTGAATGGCTCGCGAGCAGGTAAGAGCAAACCGTCTTAAAATGTTAGTTGTCGTTGACTGGAGGTTGTTCTGCCTCTGTGTGCCTTGTGCTGGGCCCCGGGGGTGTCAAACTCATCTCGGGATGAAGAGCTGACACCAGGACAGGGGTTGAGATCTCTGGGGGTCCAGGGTGCGAAAAAGCTAGCGTGCCTGAGGGGGACGGCTCAAGGTGGCCACAGGGAAGGACGTGAAGAGCTTCAACCTGCCAGGTCTGGGTGGTCACACCCCCTCACGCACTCACACACACGCCGGCCAAGGTTGCATTAGGTGTTCATTGAAGCACGGGTGTTGGCCCAGTGACGTCTTTGCATGTCGCTCTCTTGTCGCCCCATCTTCCTTCCCGCTCCATGTGCTGCGCCTCGGAGTAGAACCCCGTGGAGCCACTTTCCTCGTTCGAACAATTGGATTCTGGCCAAGGGGCGTCTCTGCACGCACCCTTTCCCCGCTCCACGCGCTGTGCCCGTGGCCCATGGTTCAAGATGTCTGGGCCCACGGAGGGCCCTGAGGTCCTGAGGGCCCCGCCTGCCCACCCCTAAGCCTGCTCTGCGGGGTTCGGCGGGCCCCCCTCGGGGCAGACAGGCGTCTCGCCTCGCGCGTCGCCGGAGCTTGCGCGAGGAAGCCTTCGTGGCGTGCGAGATGTGAGACTTTCAGCTCTTTTTCCCCATCTCTGCACTCTCGCCTTTGCCACCCTGCACACGGCTTCGCCACGGCACATCCCCTCATCCTTCCCCTCGTCCTTGCGCCCGTGGCGAACCCATTCGTGCTTTGGAAGCTGATGTACATGCTACTCGATCTGGTATTCGCGCTCTCGGTTGTGCGAATTGTGTGGTTCTTTGCCGGTGAGTGGTGCCGCCATTTGGTGCTGAGCGTCACCAGCACCAGATTAGAGGGGGGGCCAATATGGCAGAGCTAATTGACAGGGGGTCCAGGTTGAGGTAGTCTCTGGGCTGCTTCACGCATTCGTGCGAGGATTGTTCCATCTTTTGCTTGCCGTCTTGCTTTCGCCTTCATCCGTTCCTTTGTCCCGACCTCCATATGCAGTTCATGATGGCACGACGGGGAGCAGGAAGAGCAAGGGGCAGGGAGAAGACAAAGAACAACTTGTGCCCGCAAGCCTGCCCCTTTTATGCTGATATCTTGTCTGCACCAATGCTCCCCGCACACCCTTTCTTGGCTTGCCTCCAGGCCGATGCGAAGAAGAAGGCGACCGCCGCACCTTGTCTCGAAGAGCCACAAACAGCACAAACACAAATTTTCGAGGGTCCTTGCAGATTTCATGGATCGGCGCTGGACTCTCCTCTGGCACGCGCAGCGCGCCAGGGGCGGCTTCGGAGACGCCGCCAGGGTGTCCTCCGAAAGCTTACGCTTATGATGTTAATTACTCCCAACCCTCCCTTGGTTGGGCTTTCGCTTTGAATAGAGCAGTGGGGTCTCCAGCTCCTCCTCCTCATCCTCGCCCCCCCGCTCTCCTCTCGGCTCTCTCCTCTCGCAGCCCTCTTGGGGGCCATGAAGTGTGAGTCTGTCGCCATTTTCGTTGGTTGTCGGGGGAGCCCGCACAGAGGGGCCACACGCAGATCCAAACGGGACCTCGCCATACCCAGGGGGGTTCGAAGTGTAAAATTGCCTACACTTTCGAGGGCTGTTAGCCACCACAGTGGGGCCACACGCAAATCCAACGGGGACCTCGACCTCCCTGAGGGGGCTCACAAGCATATCCAGAGGGGCCTCGCCATTCCTGGGGGGCTGCGAAGAGTGACACTGTCGCCACTTTCGAGGGTTGTTGGGGGATGCAGTACAGTGGGGCCACACGCAGATCCAAACGGGGCCTCGCCATCCTTGGGGGGGGGTCTGCGAAATGTGGATATGTCGTCATTTTTGAGAACTGCTGGGGGAGCCAGCACAGTGGGGCCACTCGCAGATACCAGAACGGCCCCAAGAGAGCCTCAGATAGCCTCCAGACGGCCCAAGATGGCCCCAAGGCAGCCCAACTGGGCCCCAAGACGGCCCCAAGAGAGCATCAAGAGGGCTCCAAGAGGCTCCGAAGAGGGCGAGAAGAGGCGGTGTGGGGACTGGGCTGCTTGGGTGTGGAGACTGGGCTGGCCCCAAGACGGCCCGAGAGCCCCCAGACGGCCCAACAAGGCCCCCAAAAGATCCCCAAGAAGCCCCAGAGACGCCAATGAACATCATGGCTCCCAACACGGAGCGATGACATAAAAAGTTCTTGTATGCAAGGCTCCCAAGAGCGAGCCGTAAAAGCCTGTGAACACCAGGGCTCCCAACAGAGAGCGTTGACGCAACAAGCTCATAACACGAAGGCTCCCACGAGCGAAGGGTGCCATGAACCCTCTTGGGCAAGTTCCCGAAGCGCTCTCTCCGTTCCCGTGTCGGCCCAGGTGACAGAAAGAGCGAGGTACGAGTGATGACGTTTCTGTGTGGGGCGAAGCCCTTTAGGGAGGGGTCCAGGGGAGGGGCGAGGAGCGCAAGGATGGTGTGTAATGGCGCGTCTTTCCTAGTCTTTTTTAGAGTGAAGCGGCTCCCAGGCGGCTTCCATGACCTGTTTCCTCGTATTTGTTTGTTTGAAACGGCTCAAGGGCCCCAAGACGGCCCAAGAGAACCCCCAAACTGCCTAAGAGGGCATTAAGATGGCACCAAGAGAGCCTCAGGTGGCCGCCAGACGGTCCAAGAGACTCAAGACGGCTCCAGAGTCCCCGAGAGGGTTTGAGGAGGTCACAACACATTGATTGTCTTCCGGAGTTTGAAGGTTGTTCGGGTTCTAGCTTTTTCGAGTCCAGAAGAGCCCCATACGACCTCAGAGGTCCCAAAGATCGGGCCAAGACGGCCCCAGAAGAGGCCCCACCCAAGAAGGCCCGAAATCGGTCCAAGAGGGCCCCCTGGACAGCCCACGAGAGCCCGAAGACGGCCCAAGAGGGCCCCAAGACGGCCCCACGAAAGCACCAAGATGGCCCCAAGAGGCTCCCAAGAGGGCCAGAAGAGGCGGTGTGGGGATGGGGCTGCTTGGGTGTGGAGACTGGGCTGGCCCCAAAACGGCCCAAGAGTCCCAAAACGAAAGGGCCCCCAAAAGATTCCCAAGAAACCCCAGAGACGCCAAGGTACACCATGGTTCCCCACAGCGAGCGGTGGCGTAACAAGCTCTGAACACCAAGGCTCCCCAGAGCGCGGTGACGTAAACAGCTCTTAACAGCAAGGCACCCAAGAGCGAGCGGCAATGTAAAAGTCTGTGGACACGATTGCTCCGAACAGAGAGCGGTGACGCAACACGCTCTTCGACGAGGCTCCCAAGAGCGAACGGTACCATGCGCCATCCCGTGCAAGTTCCTGCAGCGCTCTTTCCGTTCCCGTGCCCGCCGGCCCAGGTGACGGAAAGAGCGAGGCATGAGTGATGACGTTCTTGTTGTGGGGCGAAGCCCTCCAGGGAAGAGTCCAGGGGAGGGGCGAGGAGGGGGAGATGGTTGTAATGGCCGCCCAGGCGGCTCACATGGCCCGTTCCCTCGTATTTTGTTCGAGTGAAACGGCAAGAGGGCCCCAAGACGGCCCAAGAGCCCAAGAGGGCCCCAAAACGGCCCCAAGACGGCCCCGAGAGTCCCGAGACGGCCCACAAGGGCTCCCACTAGACTCCCAAGAAGCCCCAGAGACGCCAAGCAACATCATGTCTCCCAACAGCGAGCGGTGACGTGATTCACAAGCCCTGAACACCGAGCGCGGTGACGTAAAGAGCTCTTAACAGCAAGGCACCCAAGAGCGAGCGGCAACGTAACAGTTTGTGAACACCAGGGCTCCGAATAGAGAGCGGTGACGCAACACGCTCTTCACGCCAAGGTTCCCATGAGCGAAAGGTGCCATGCGCCATCCCGGGCAAGTTCCTGCAGCGCTCTTCCCGGTGACAGAAAGAGCGAGGTACGAGCGATGTATGTTGAGTTGGGGCGAAGCCTTCTAGGAAGTGGTCCATGGGATGGGCGAGGAGCGCGTTGATGATTGTAAAAGCCGCCCGGGGGCCGTTTCCCTTGTATTTCTTGAGTGAAGCGGCTCCCGGGCGGCTCCCATGGCTTCCTTTTTTTGTTTGTTTGATTGAAGCGGCAAGAGGGCCCCGAGACAGCCCAAGAGAGCCCCCAAACGGCGCCAGAGGGCCCCAAATCGGCCCCAAGAGAGCTACATATGGTCTCCAGACGGTCCAAGAGAGCCTCGAGGCGGCTCCAGGGGCCCTCAAGAGGGCCCCCGAGAGGACCTGGAGGCCAACAACATGGTTCCATTGGATTGGAACGGTGTTTCGGGTTCCGCCTTTTCGGGTCAAGAATGGTCCCAGACGGCCCAAGAGGCCCCACAGATCGTCCCAAGACGGCCCCAGAGGCGCCCAAAATGGGCCGAAAATTGTCCAAGAGGGACCCCAGTCGGGCCCAAGACGGCCCACGAGGCCCTCTTGAGATCGTCCCAAGACGGCCCCAGAGGCCCCCCAAAGGGGCCGAAAATGGCCTAAGAGGGCCCCCGGACGGCCCAAGAGGGCCCCAAGACAGACCAACAGGGCCCCAAGACGGCCAAAGAGGGTCCCAAGATGGCCCCGATAGGCTCCCAAGAGGGCCCGAAGAGGCGGCGTTGGGAATGGGCTGCTTGGGTGTGGGGACTGGGCTAGCCCGAAGACGGCCCAAGAATTCCAAGACGGCCCACTAGGGCTCCGACCTGGACCAGACTCCCAAGAAGCCCTAGATATAGGGTCGTACATTACAGTGCAGTCTGGCTTGTTGCGCAAGGTGGTCATACTCATTCGCCCGCCCCATTGTAAGTATGCATTATTTCTAACCGCACTGTGTCTGAGCTCTCGTATTGCCCAAGCAACGGTTGCCTCGCAAGTTGGTGAATTCATTCGCGCCTGTTGTTAATGGCGTTGGGGGCCACTGGCGCGCGCAGGAAGGCTGACAGGATGTGTTCAAGTAGCGAGCACATGTTGGCTTATCACATTCTTCTCAAGAGCTGGATTCTGGGATGCTGAAAACATCGATGTTGCTTTCATGCTGTTGTTGTCTGCGCGCCAGGGCTGTATAACGACGGTAGCCCGCGCGGTCTGCGTGGCCTGTAGCACCTGCGATGAGAGGCGCATCGTTTTCCAGCACGAAACCATTAATCGTTTGGGCAAGCACCCAGATGGAAATTTCGGGTTTGGGCGATTCCGTGCGCTTTGGGCCATGCGGCATCGGTTTTTCATTCGTGGCCCATCCATCAGCTTTGCCAGATATTTCATACATGTACGCTGTAAGGCGGTGTGAGTGCAGATTTTCTGGTCCTCATGGTCACCATGGTCACGACATAGTTAGCATACGGGCGTTTGCATCACATGCGTTGCACCACACACGTTGTCTGCCACCCACAGCACAATATGAAATGTGCATCAATGCAAGAAGCTACTGCTTTGGGGTATATGATGAGGGCGTCAAGGTTAAGGTTGGTGTGATGGGCGATGTGGACGAGTAACCTGTGGATATGGACTGGGCTGTCGATGCGGAGGAGAACAGTGATGAGGTGATGGAGACGAGTAGAGGAGGATTGCAAGAGGCGGGCTGGGGGGCCTCGCTCTCCTCTCATTCGTCCCATGCTTTTTCATGATGCGGCCCCTCCACCGAGGAGTTTGGCCATTCCCCTGGGGTCTCTTTTCATGCTGAGCAGTTGTTTTACGGCCCAGAGCCTGGAAACGGCTTCCAGAGGCCGCAATCGTCGAAGACTTGTCCGTAGTGTGTTCTCGTGACGCGAATATGTGAGGGGAGGAGGGAGGCCAGACGGAGGATGCGGATGAGGATGAGGATGTGGGGCGACGGACCGGACCCATGCAACAGGCAGACGGCAAGGCGGCGGCGAAGCCCAAGGCCAAACCGAAGAAGGAGGAGGAGGAGGAGTCGAAGCCCGCGGCGCCCCCGGCGAAGACGGAACGCCGCCCCCTCCTGCATAATCGGCCAGCCGTGTTTTTTGCACAATGCCCTGACGATGCACATTCTCGTTGTTACAAGAATTGTTGGTGTGGTTCTCTGCTCTTGACTGTTCTACTCGAGTCCTGGGCTGGTGAGTTCATGTTGTTGTCGCGCCAGTGGTGAGAAAGCAAATTGCACAGCTGAGTGCAGACGCGTAGCACTGAGGGGGCGGCCTGTGCTCAGCACTACGGATACTGTATCGAACAACGTTAAAATTGGACACGCGTACAATTTTCGGAGGTCCGCGCGGGTTTCTTGGGTTCGCGCTGGACCCCCTCCCCGCCACCCCTTGGAAGCGGATTGTTCGCTCAATCCTGGCGTTTTCTTGAATTTCGGCATGCGGGGACCGTTATCGGGGTGTCATGGCCATCACAATGGATCCAGGTCGAAACATTGCCCCTGGACTGAAACAAAACACCGTCGGATGTGTGGGAGCGAGCCTTTGCGAAGCCATATCACAATGAAACGCATTGAAATGGAATAGCAATACATCTGCATACACGCAGACTTTCGGAACACCCGAACACCCCCTCTCCTCATGCAGACGTAGATGCGGAAGCGTACACGTGCCAAGACATCGGGCGGATTGTTGTTCATGCAAGGGTTTTTTTGTTGATTTTTCTGCTTCGGGGGGCCCTTATCTGGAGGCCTGGGGCCATCTATGGACTTCGGACCACAAACTCTCCCCCCTGCATAGCGCATGGAGAATTGCATGTGTATAAGCTTTCGGAGGTAGGCGCATTTCCTGGGTCGGCGCCGGACAGACCTCCCCGCCACCCCTGGCGGCGCCTCTTGCGCCGCGTGGAGGTCCCGAAACAGAGCGAAAGCCCAGTGTGAACGATTGCGACGCCCATATCTCGGGGTCGTTCCGTCTCGTCGGGACGGGCTGGACGGTACTGCCAACCCCAGAACGACTTCACCTACACCTTCATCGACGACGGCAAGGGCGACGACTGGGAGGCCCCGCGCGCAATCTGGGCACCGGGGTCACGGCATGTTCTTTCTTCGCCGTCGCCATCGTCGCCCGTCGTCGTCCACCTTTCCAGACCCCTCGCGTCGGAAATTGATAACGGCTGGCGATTTTCATACATTTTCGCGTTTCGAGGGCCCTTTCCGGACTCTGGTACCGTCAAAGGGCGACTCAGCGGAATCTGTCGATAACGTTCTTTCTTGCCTGCGTCTTGTTATCACCCATCTGCCTGCAATTACGGGCGTTTGGTTTATTTTTTCCGTGAAACGGCGCGGGCCCAGGGTTCTCTTTTAGTTTGTAAACTGTCCCCCGTGCCATGACTGAGGTGGGCCAGCGGATTCTTTCTCTGATAACTATCGAGACCGAGGTGGGCCAGCGGATTAAAAATTGAGGATGACTCAAGCGAAACGCTTGTTTTTCAGAATTTGTTGAGGATGTCTCGAGCGAAACGCTGGTTTTGCAGAGTTGGGGGATGTCTCGAGCGGGCGCCTCGTGGGGGGCCAGAATTCAGAGGATGTCTCAGGCGAAATACTTGTTTTCACGTGCCCAGGTCGGCCAGGGGGTATCCAAATTCCGAGGATGTCTCGCGCGTGCCGCGTCCCTCGCGCAGGAATTTCGAGGATGTCTCCATTAATTCGCTTGTTTTTTTAGGATTTCCTTGGCCACACAGGGGGGTATCCAGCATGTTCTGCCCGAGCTGGAACTACTTCGCTTCACGTGTCCAGGGCACCCAGGTGGGTATCTAACACGGTGGTCCGGAGCTGGTACCACGTTTTCCCGTGTCCAGTCCACACAGGTGGGTATCTAACACGGTGGTCCCGCGCTGGAGCCACGTGTTCACGTGTACAGGCCACACAGGCGGGTATCGAACATGTTGGTCCCGAGCTGGAACCACGTGTTTCACCTGTCGAGGTCACCCAGGGGGTGTCTAAGATGGTGGTCCCGCGCTGAAGCCACGTGTTTTCTATCTAACATGGTGGCCCCGCGCTGTAACCTCGTGTCTTCACGTGTGCAGGTACCCAGAGGGGTATCTAACTAACATGGTGGTCCCGAGCTGGAACCGTGTGTTTTTACGTGTCCAAGCCACCCATGAGGTATCTACCGTGGTGGTCCCGAGCTGGAACCACGTGTTTTCACGTGTCCAGGCCACCCAGGGGGATGTCTAACGTGGTGGTCCCGCGCTGGAACCATGTGTTTTCACGTGTGCAGGCCACCCAGGTGGGTATCTAACATGGTGGTCCCGAGCTGGAGCCATGTGTTTTTACGTGTCCAGGCCGCCCAGGGAGGTATCTAAGATGATTTTTCCGAGCTCGACCGCGTGTTTTTACGTGTCCAGGCCACCCAGGGGGGTATCTAGCATGGTGGTCCCGAGCTGGAACCACGTGTTTTCACGCGTCCAGGCCACTCAAGGGGTACCTAACATGGGACTCCTGGATCCTTGCTGGGACTTGGAACGGAACGTCGAGGTTTTATTTGTATTTGGTATCGATTCGTTGACTTTTTGGCTTCCAGGCGCCTTTGGGCGTTCCTGGGCCCTCCTGCGCTCCAGACGACCGCATGTTAGATGTCCCGCCCTGGGTGTGTTGGACCACGTGTTTTTACGTGTGCAGGCCACGCAGGGGGTATCTGACATGGTGGTCCCGAGCTGGAACCATATTTTTTCATATGTGCAGGCCACCCAGGGGGATGTCTAACATGGTAGTCCCGAGCTTGAACCACGTGTTTTTACGGTTCCAGGCCACCCAGGGGGGTATCTAACATGATTGTTCTGAGCAAGGGCCGCGTGTTTTCACGTGTCCAGGCTATTCAGGGGTGTATCTAACATGGTTCCCCGAGCTGGCACCATGTGTCTTCAGGTGTCCAGGCCATCCAGGGGGATATCTAACATGGTTGTCCCGAGCAAGGACCACGTATTTTAACGTGCCGTAGCGCGTCCCCTCGGCACGTCCCGCGGTGCGTCCCCGTGGCACGTCTCCTGGCACGTCGTTTGGCGTGTCTTTTGGGACGTTCCGCGGCGCGTCCTCCTGGCATGTTCCCCTGTCAACTAGCTCTAGGGCAGCTACTATGTGCTGAGGCAGCTCGAGCTTAAGATCCAGATCGGTTCGGTCAGGACTCGGATGCAAAGGTGGCGAGTCCCCCTGGCACGTCACGCGGCGCGTCCCCTAGCACGTCCCGTGGCACGTCCGTTGGCACGTTCCGTGGTGCGTCCCCTCGGCACGTCCCGCGGTGCGTCCCCGTGGCACGTCCCTTGGAACGTCGCCTGGCGGGTCTTTTAGGACGTTCCGCGGCGCGTCCTCCTGGCATGTCCCCCTGTCAATTAGCTCTGGGGCAGCTACTATGTGCTGAGGCAGCTCGAGCTTAAGATCCAGATCAGTTCGGTCAGGGCTCGGATGCAAAAGAGGACTCGATCCACACCGCTATAGAGCACAATCGCGGCATGGCACCCCGCAATTCAGCACGGCGTTGCGCAGCACAGTTCTCGACACGGTACATCAATATCGACACACTCAGCATTGCAAGCTGGCACGTTCCTTGGCACGTTCCGTGGCGCGTCCCGTGGCGAGTCCCCCTGGCACGTCGTGCGGCGCGTCCCCTGGCACGTCCCGTGGCACGTCCGTTGGCACGTTCCGTGGCGCGGCCCCTCGGCACGTCCCGCGGCGCGTCCCCGTGGCACGTCCCCTGGCACGTCGCCTGGCGCGTCCCTTGGGACGTTCCGCGGCGCGTCCTCCTGGCATGCCCCCCTGTCAATGAGCTTTGGGGCAGCTATTATGTGTTGAGGCAGCTCGAGCTTAAGATCCAGATCAGTTCGGTCAGGACTCGGAAGCAAAGGGGGCCCGATCCACACCGGTATAAAACACAACCGCGGCATGGCACATCGCAATTCAGCACGGCGCTGCACAGCACAGCCCTCGGCACGGTACATCAACATCGATACACTCCGCATTGCGTTTGCCCGTCGCCCAATCAGGTGTATTTGAAAGGTTGCCATGCCTTACATTTCTATATTCATTTCCGGGTTCGTGGGTCGATCATTTTGACACTTTTAATGCAGGTGGTAGGTATGTCCGATTTCGGAGTTTTGCTCGCGCCACCGCAAAGTCGTCGACCAACGCGGAAGGACATTGTATGCACAAAATATTGTCGAAGATATCCCGCGGGTAGGACAATTTGGAGAACAAACATTTGGACTGTGATACAGATAATGCATAACATGTGGCCAACAACAGGTTACCCGCCGAAAATTCACAGATAATCGGTTAAGGGGAATCCTGACCATGTCTCCTACGTTGACCCAGACGTTTTCATCGAAGCTGCAATGCGGCTGGAAGTGGTAGCGCAATGCCTCGCGAGAGTTTGAACGACCTCGCAAGCGTGAGTCTGCGACAGGCAAGTGTCGACAACCCCTGTCGGAGTTCTATCAGTATGGGCGTCGCCCGCTGCCGCTGTCCCCCCTCTTTCGGATACGGGGGAATCGCAGGAGCTATGTTGTGAGTCCTGGGCGCCGTCGCGAAGCAACGTCGGAACTCCGAGCGGAGGCCGCTGGAAATGTGAACATGCCCAAACCCATCAACAATCTCAGGAACATCGCAGATGTTGGCCTCTTGGGGCCCTCTTGGGGGTGCTCTTGGAGCGCTCTTGGGGCCTCTTGTGAGCCTCTTGACCGTCTTTGGACAATCTTGGGCGCCTCGGAACACTCTTTGGGCCGTCTCTGAGGCCTCTTGTTCCGTTTCGGAGGCCTCTTCATGACGGACTGGCTTACTTAAAAGGGCGTATGATTTCGGAGACGCGATGAGCGTGTAATTTACGATGGGTCGTGGCTTCGGGGGCGCAGTTCCGATGTATTTTGCGAGAGAGGGGCCTCGGACACGCGAGCTTTCAGGAATTTGCGCGGAACCACGGTTTCGGGGGCGTGAACGCATGGGCGACCGCGACATAGCGTAGCTTTTTCAACTCAGCGCTCCAGCCGCGAGGCGCCCATAGTTTATGCTTGAGCGCGCGTGCGCAGACCGTGTGCCTGCCTTGGAGCTATGCGTGCCGCGCGCTGCCAGCAAGACAGCGGAATCCTGTGCCTGACATTGTTTGAGCCAACACTGCTTGACGCGAGCGCAGTATAATATGTAGGGCTTCGTGGCCTCGGGGATGTGATCACTTATGGCATAATTTACGGGATACTGTTTTGGCGCAGTTAATAAAAGGTTCATGGCCCTGGGGGCGCGGACCAGATGCATTTCCCCCGCTGGCGGTGGTAATTGGGCTCTTTTTCGAGCCCCACCCTCGTGCGGACTTCAAGAATTCACATTTGGAAGCAGAGCGCATGATGCAAATATGGGAGATTAGAAAATGGGACTGGAACAGGGGGCAGCAAGCCGAAACCGCGGAGCATTTGTGGCCCCGCAAGGGGACTGGCGGATTCCCGAAGAAGGAGGCAGTGACCCAGACTTGATCTTGAACTGTGAGCGAGGGTACCCTCGACGGCGTTATCACGGGCCGCGGGGGCCTTCAATCTCGCGATCAGTGCCACGGGGGCAGAGCAGAAGTAAGGCCGCGACCAAGTCTTTCCTGGGCGATGGCCACGCGATGGCGCACCCTGGCGACGCGCGGGCAAACCTAGGGGCGCAGGCCGCCGCGCGTGGCGCCGACCTCCCGGGGGCAGGTCAGCCTGGGGCCGACTTCCCCAATCCGCGCGCTGAGAAAGTTCAAGACGATGGGGAAGTAGAGGATCGAGTCCACGCCGCCCTTGGCGACGACGCTGAACCCTGCCCTGCGCGGACAAGTTGGCGCGGGGGCCGATTGGCAGGCTTTCGGCCGGCGCCGCGACAGTCCACCTGCGGGCGCTGGCTCTGGCCTTCAGCGCGTTCGGGCCCTGTCCAACGCGGGAGGGTCTACGGGGGCGGCGGGGAGTCAGCGGGGGACTATGCCAGATGCCCCGCCGAGTGCGTTTCCCGATGCAGTCGAATTTGGTTAGCCTTCTGGCATCGACGGTGCAAGGGGCAGCGATTCAGCAAGTCGAGGAGAGGTCTTCATCTTTCGAGGGGGGCGCCCGGAGGTGGCGAGATTGATGAGTTCGCAAGTTCGGCGAGGAAGCGCTGGCCAGCGCTGTCGCGGTCGCCGGAGGTCGAGGACGATCTGCCGTTGGCCGCTCATCTCCGCGGGGGGAGATCCCCCCAGTCAGAGCGCGACAGAGGGCCTGAGAGATGCGTTTCGATTGCTCCTGTCAGAAAGCCTCGGCGCTTAAATGGCCTGTCGAGTTCCTCGCGGAATGCTCGGAAATGGCCGTGTCGCCCCGGGCCCGGAGCGGCCGGCGCGACGCGCGGCGCGCCAGGTCGAGGCCCCGTGGGCCCGCCAATTCGAGCGCTTCAAACGCCGGCATATATGTCCGTCCACAATGCCCGCTGGCAGTCCGCGCTCTAGTAAGGGGGCGCGGCAGAGTCGCGATGCCTTGGTCGGCAGGGGAGCTCCTCCGATCCCCCTCGTTCGGGGCGGCAGCGTGCGCGTCAGGGGCTCGTTGCCAACTTTCCGTGCGATGTGCGTTTTCCCCCGGCAAATCACAGCAGCATTGCGTTGCAGAGCTCGGAATGGCGGGTGCCCCAGCGCAGCGTGACCTGTGCCGTGGATCTGAGGGTGGGAGAGATCCGTGGATTTAGAGCGCGGAGGCAGGCAGTATTTAGCGCTGAGGCATCCGAGAGGGCTCGAATCAGAGTCGGGCCAGAGGTCGCCAAGGCTTGAGTCGGGTAGATGCAGGAAGTGTTTGGGCCGAGGCCGACAGGGGCCGCGAGGCGAAGCGCGCGATGGAACGGCAGTGGCGCGCCCGAGAGTGCAATGCCACCGCCATCGGCAAGTGCGAAGCTGAGCGGGCGGCCCGACTCGTTGAAATGGCCCGAGCGAGAGGCAGAGAGGCCATCGTTCTCGGGGAACGTTAGATTCAGGCGACGAAGATGGAGGCTGGGAATATGGCCCAGATCCAGCAGGTCGAAATGGTCGCCGTGGAACAGGGCGCGCAAGAAACGGGCCATGCCGACAAGGCCCGGATTATCCATTTACGGGCGCAATTATTTTCGGCGGAAAGTACGAAGTGCGTCCGTCAGGCTACGGCGACAACCGCCGGCGCCGTAGCCATTTTGGCTCAAGCTCTACGAGGGTCCCGGCGGTAACCTGGTTGACCAGAGCTTACCTCCTGGTCAGCCAGGTCTCACCGCTGGGGTTCCCCCTCGTCTCGAGCGGCATTGTGCGTTGCGTGTGGTTTGGTTCCATTTACTGTGCACGGTTCCTCACTGGCCTGAGTACTGTACACACTCATTGATTGACGGAGGGCACATTCATTGATTATTGGAGGGCGCATTCATTGATTGTCGGAGAACATGTTCGTTGATTGTCGGAGCACAATACATTTTCATTGATTGTCGGAGGATACGTTCGTTGATTGTTGGAGTGCGCATTCATTAATTGTTGGAGAACACATTCATTGATTGTTGGTGTGCACATTCATTGATTGTCGGAGGACACGTTCATTGATTAATTGGAACCGATATTCATTGATTGTCGGAGTGCGAGAGAGACTGAACCACAGCGTCTTGGTTCGGATTCAGAGAGCCTGTCAGAGGCTGGGACAAGTTCTTGACAGAACTCGAGAGAGATTATTGGAGAGAGTATAGTCAATTTACATGTCGGAGGTGTCGGAGGGTACGCTACTCATTCAGGACACGCTGCGTGTGTGAGAACAGACTGAGGGTAGCCAAACGTTTCACTTTGCGACGTCAGCTGATATTAAGATGTCAGAGGTGGAGAAGGATAATGAGAGGAAAAGAGTGAGAGAGGAGGTGGAGAGCGGTGGAGGAGGGACTTCATCCAATTCAGGGGATCTGTTTGCTGAGTTCAGGAAGTTCCAGCAGCTGTTGCCCTCGATTGTATCCACGGCTGCGCATGATGCGGTGGAGGGAGTGAGGCAGGATGTGAAAACGGTTGATGGCAAAGTGACGCTCATCGACGCTCAGGTCAAAACAGTGGACGATCAGGTAAAAACAGTACATGGCAAAGTAACGGAGCATGCGCAGAGATTGACGGGCCTAGAGCATAAGATGCAAGGTCTCCAGGGAGGGTGTTCCAGTGCAGCATCGGTGGATTCGGGACCAACGGCGACGGCAAGTTTCAAGGGGCCGTCGAGTTACACTCGGGACTGGAACCCGTCGTATCTCGAAATCAAAGGTTGGGTCCAAGATTGGGCTAACAGAGAGAGAAGGGGGAAGGATATGCTGTGCCAGCATAAAATGGACAAACTGATCACCGATGTGCGAGGCCCTCTCAAAACACATGCGCCACCAATTGGCAACATGATCGAGGAATCACTCACTGAGAATACAAACTCGGGGAGGGAGTATTTCGGATGCGGACGGCTACGATTGTATTTCAAGCAGGGAACTCCAGGGAAATTACTCTGGGAGGCGCGTACTTTCCTGATGAATAATATTGCAGGTCCCAATGGCCCCAGGATCGACTGGCCGCCAGGAAATGTGAAAGTTGGGATCGAGGTGGCGCCGTGGAAGACGGAGCATGTGGCCATGTCAGGAAAGATGAGTGCGATCTGGAGACGGAAGTCACCGGCGGGGACGGTGTGTCGGGGAGAGCTGGGAGGGGGACATCACGGAACCACTACTATCTGGGCCAAGCGTGCTGATGACCCCCCTCCTGGGGCAATCGTTGCAGAATATGCACCAGCAAAAGGGTGGAAGTTCTATGAAGATACGATCAAAACGTTGGAGCCTAGCATCATCTTCCAGGATTTTAAGATGGAAGTAGAGTCGCAGTGACATACGGCGCGTCCTCTGCTTGTGGGGGCGTGGAACATTCAAAAAAGATCACGATGCGGTATTTTTCTAGACAGTTGCCTGGGGGCAGCTGGGGTCTCCTGTGTTGGGTTGCAGGAGGCGCAATCCGTTTACGGATCAAGACAGAAGATGTTCCCTCAGCTGGGGTGGTATTCGATTTGGCCCAAAGATTAAAAAATGCACGCTGTGGTATCGTAGAGCGTGGAGAGGACACCAACGGCAGACAGTGAAAGGGAGGAGGTTTGCCATTGCATTTTTCACTAGCGTTGCCGTTATAAGCTTGTATTTACCGCGTGCAGACTCAGGCCTGGCAGAAGATGAGGAGAACACAGAGTTTAAACGCGCGCTGGAGGAGGCATCGGAGGCGCCGAAAAAAACGATTGGAGGATGTATCCTGCCAGGCCGAGAGCAGCCATGTTGCTGGTTGACGCAAATGTGGAGGCCGCTCAGAATGTCATATGGGAGGGGAAGCAGACCACTGGTGAAGGAGTTGAGGAGGAGAAAGAGAAAGAGCGAGGTGGGGCTAACAGGAGGAGGAATCAGAGGAGAGAAGGGATGAGAACGGATCTTATGGAGTTTTGTGCTGCGTGGAGCATCAAGCTTGCCAGTGCGTTTCAAGAGCGTCAGCCGACGTGGAGACCCGCGGGGACAGGGGCTCCGAAAGTGCTAGCTTACATAGGGTATCCGTGCAGGGCGGACTGCAAGTATATCGCAGTTCATTGGGCGCAGTTGCCAGGGTGCTCCAGCTCGAACTACAGTGATCATGCTCTTGTCTCGGATTCGATCGACATTGGTCCCAGACAACGTAGGAAGAAACCGAAATCGAGTCGAACTGGAACGATGTGTAATTGGAAGCCGCTGAATGAGCAGGAGTACCGTCGGACTGTTGATCGTGGCATGGAGCCTGTCACGTTTGAGGCAGGAGTAGAGTGCGGATTCGAGTCTGCGACGCAATGCGACATGGAGTTGGAAGGTGACAGTGGGCCGCAGGAGGACGAGGGGGACAAGAGTTGCGATGCGGAAAGTATGCTGGAGGACAGTGCTGAGGAGGAGGAAGGTTTGGGTGAGAAGGAGGAGGAGGACGAGGAGGAGGCGGCCCGAGGGCACCCAGGCGACCAGATCAACCAGATCATTGTGCAGGCCGCCACTAGCGTACCACACAGCACAGGCAGAGGGCTGTCAAGGCCAAGGAAGCCTGGGACCCTGTGGAGTCTTGAGGAGGAGATGAGGAGGCTGAGGAGGGAGGCAAAGTGGGAGGGGTGCAAGAGGATTCGAAATATTTATCGGCCACACAAACGGAGGTACCATGCAGAGTTGGTCAAACATGCGCATTGTATCAGAAAACGCAGTGTGCGGAACCATGCGGAGATCTTGGAGGTCCAGGATGAGAATGGGAATGTGCGTATTTGTGAAGATTGGGAAGAACGGAAACAGGAGTTGGGACAATTTGGAAAGAAAGCCGTCCCGGATGACATTTCCAGAAGGAAGAATTTTGGGGTGATCCAGGATTGGTGCCGCGGGCTGGGGGAGGCGGAGGGAGGCAAGATTGCGCTCAGTCTTGTTCTGCAGGCCCGTTCGCGCTTGCGTAGTGGTGGCGCCGCCTCGCGCGACCATATTTCTCCTGAGATGTTGCGCCTCTTGCCCCGGGCAGCGGTGAGACAGGCGCAGCGACTGTTCCAGGCATTCGCAGATCGTAAGTGCTCTGCGCCTGGCTCTTGGAACAGATTCTTGGTCACACTCATCCCTCAGAATTCCCAAACTAAGAATCTAGCGGATGCCCGTAAGATCTGTCTTATACCACTTATGTCCAAATGGTACAGCCTGTGTCTTACTATTCTGGCCGAGCAGCATCTAGCTAGTCTGGGTACCAGTGTTGGAATTTACGGTTTCGCCAAAGGCCGTCGGCCGCATGAGATAACAGCTGCCATCAAACGAATCGCACAGCATGCATCATTGTGAAGGAAAGGTGACGCCTTGTACCGGGGATCTGCCGATGTGCTGCAGTGCTTTGATCACGTCGCGGTTGCCATCGCACGAGAGGCCCTGGTGCATCTAGGATTCCCACCGGCGTTGATCTTTGCAATGCTTGAACCTCTAGAAGGTGACGAGTGTAGAATGACGTGGGAGGGTATCGTGTGGGAGGACTGGATATCGTGGGATCGCTCCATGCGCGCGGGGGGGGGGGGGGGGTCGAGAGTCCCTTCTTGTTCAAGGCTGTCTCTGTCTATCTCTGGTCTCTGGGACAGGGTGGTGAAGGAATGGAGGAGCAAGGGCATGGGCTATGATATTGAAACGCCGATCCTAGGTAGACACAAACAGATCACACATGCGCTGTGGGCAGATAACATGTACATTCTTGCGAAAAAAGAAGGAGGAACTCACCTGTATGATGAAAGATCTTACGTTGCCATTGGTTCGGTCAGGCTTGAGTTGGAAGCCATCATCACTTATGACCTTGCTTGTGGCGTCCCGTGGCGCTCTGATGTCCATAATGAAAGTATACGCGTGCAGTTCTCGGTGGCGGAGGTGGCACTGCTGGAGCCACAGACGCAGTACGATGAACGTTTATTGCAGGAGGTCAGTCTGCCGCGGGAAAAGAAAATGTCAACGCTGGGGATTATGATACACGATGAGTGGACGGATCACTATGATTTGTTGGATAGCCTCAAGTAGGCGGACAGAGCCTGGTTTAATGATGCTGCTTATTACAGATGAATATTCCTTGCAGAGATAGATGTTTGAGGTATATCCGTAGTGTTCAGAGCATTGTTCTGTGCGCGTGCGAAGGAAGAACACTGGATAGGTACGCGGTTGAAAAACTACACGCGTGGGAGGGCAGGCTATTGGCGATATTGACGGGAAGGAAGAAGAAGGAGGAGGAGTGGGCCGTGCACACCAAATCACGTTTGTCGATGGGGGGGAGGAGATTCCATGAGGCAGGTTTTCAGACAGTTGTTCAGCGGTTCGTGAAACAAGAAACAATGGGACTGGGCCGTGGATGTGGCGCAGTATGCTATACCAAGGTGTCGGCGTAGGCCATCAGATCGACCAAGTGCTTCGAACCAGGAGGAGGAGGCGCCAAGCAGAAGAAATCTTATTCAGTGAGCGGTGCAGAGAGCGCAAGGTAAGATAATGCGCGTCGAAGTGGGAGGGGGGGGGGGGGGGGGGGGGCGGGGGGCGCCCAGTCAAGGGATGGAGATGGAAGGGGATAGGCCTGCGAAGGCCGCGCGACAGGAGTATCAGGAGAGCCCGAGTGACGCGCATGAAAGTGGGATCTGTTGTGAGGGGGTGGCGTATGCTGTTTCGAGGGCTGCCATGTTGCGCGGACTTGGGGAATGGACGTGCCGTCGTGATTGTCTTATCGCGTCTGGGAAGAATTGGAAAAAATAGCGCAGATCACACGGTGAACATACGGCAGCATGAGCCACGGATTTGTGCCGTGGGACTCCTGGTTTGCACAGGAGGGAGGGCCGTGCTGGTGGCACTATTTCAAGTGGACCTTCCAAGGTTATAAAGAATGTGTGACGGACTGCCTGTCGAAGCAGGAGATGCGTCACATTTTAGATTTATTCATATTTCCGGAGGAGAAGATGGGCGGTCGGAGAGACGTTGGAGGAGGGGGGGGGGGGGGGGGGGGGGGCGCATATCAACAGTAGGGAAGGGGGGGGGGGGGGGGGGCAAGCCAACCGCCTTGCGGCAAATTGGGAAAACGAAACTGAGTTTGAATACAGGGATGGAGTGGCGGTGGAACTCAAAAGGACTCAATGGCGGTGGTAAACTGGACGAGGGGGGCATGGGGCGTACAAAATTTGGGGTACCAGCAAAGGGTGGCTCAGATCATTGATTGTCTGGACAAAGCTTGCGGCAGATATGGCTGTGGAGCACCAACATATGGCATGGACATATGGAAACATTTCTATCGGGCAGGCAACAAACGCGCGGATGAGTTGACGTGGGAGATGCGTGGCAAACCAGGTGTTTCGAGAAAACATGTAGAACGGCAAAATCTTGACTTTGAAGGTGAGACACTCATCGCGGTCCGTGGTTCATTCGACGGCAGCGTTTCCCCTATCGATGCTGGTGGAGGGTGGTGGCTGGAGGGAGAATTTGTGAGATCCAGAGACTGGGTGATGGCCAGAAGAGGTGAAAGCTCGCGGAGGTCATGGTACCGACCGATTGCGGAGGAGGCGTTTGGCCTGGACCCGCGATCGTCAGTGACAGAGTGCGAGCTTGAGGCGGCGGCCAGGCTCGCGATCATGGTCTGTGAGATTCTTCAGTTCGTTGCCGCCGAATAATATTCTCTTGTTTTTTTGGTGTCGCACATATCGCATGCCCATGCCTGCCTGGCTCGGTATTTGTGGATAACCTTTCTTTTGACCCTCGTTTGGAGGGGCGACTTTGGATGACTTGAGTGATGAGACATCGCTATGCTGTCGTTCGCGATTGGAGTGAATCTTGACATGCCTAAGCCACGCTGGCCCGGCACTTGTCCTCTTTGATGCCTCGGCCACCCTGGCTCGGCAATCGCGGTGCTCTGTGTTCGGGTTTCGACTTGATATCTTGGGGCTGTGTGTCGCCCACGATCTTTTCGGCCTCGTTTTGAGTGCCTATTCTGACATCATTCTCGGTCTTGTGTGTGATTTCGGCATGCCTAAGCCACGCTGGCTCGGCACTGGTCATTCTTGATGCCTTAGCCACCTTGGCTCGGCAGTGTCGTGGCGCAATGATCTGGTGCCTGCTTCTATGTTGGGGCTGTGTGTGTCGCCCATTCTCTTTTTCGGCCTTGTTTGGAGCGCCAGTCAAGCTTTGGTGTTCGACATTGACATGCCTAAGCCACTCTGGCTCGGCACGTTTCTTCTGGATGCCTCAGCCATCCTGGCTCGGCAGTCTCGTTGTACGTTCTTCTGCTTCGGACTTGATAACGTGGGGCTGTGTGTCGCCCATTCTTCCTTTTCGGCTTCGTTTGGAGTGCCAAGCACTGTTCTCATATCGGATGCCTCAGCCACCCTGGCTCGGCATTTCTCATATCTGATGCCTTGGCCACCCTGGCTCGGCAGTCTCGTGTGCGGTGTTGCGTTCGAATTGTCTTGCTGGGCTGTGTGTCGCCCTCTCTCTCTTTGCGGCCTTGTTTGGAGTGCCACTTGAAGGTGTCGCTCGGACCTGCGGTCGCACACTGTGTATTCGGATGCCTCAGCCACCCTGGTTCGGCAAGTCTGGCATGGTTTTCTTTTTCGGCCTCGTTTAGAGTGTCTGACGTCGCGTGCTCTGGTGACGGGCCGCCTGTTAGTGGGGCCGTGCAGGCGTGTGCAGAGGATGGACGTGTGGCGGTCTTGCCGCTGCAGTTTGTCACTCTCTCGAGTGCTTTTTCTTGGTGATGCCTACGCCTGCGGGCTCGGCAGGGCCATATTGCAGATGCCTCAGCCATCCTGGCTCGGCAGTGGTGCTGTTTTTCTTGGCTCGTTTGGAGCCCGCTCGCTGCCCCGCGAGGGCCCGACCGCGAGACCGCAAACCGAAAAAAACCGCCGGCGCAGGAACCGCCCCCTCCGGGGGCGGACGGGGCCGCCTTTGACAGCCGGCGGCAGCGTCCTTCTTTGCTTTCTGCCCCCGCAGGCCCGATCTATTAATGGTTGTCATTCGACGGGCCGCTTTGTGCAGGGCGCTTCGACTGCGGGGCTGCCGGGTGCCGGCCCCGCGCTGACGGGGAGTTTGATGGGCCTCGCAGCGGCCCGTCGCGCCGTGGAGGCGGTGGAGGAACGTCGCAGGAAGGGCGGATGACCTGCGTCGCTGGCGCGAGCAGCAGGCGCGCCCCCCCATGGGGTCGCGAGCGGTGGCCTTCGAGATGAGGCGCCTTGCGATGAGGTTCGAAACCAAAGAGCGAGTGACTTTCTTTGCGGAGGCAACCCTCAGGGTCGAGGCCAGGGCGGCCAGCCGTGGAGAGGGGGTGGCAGAGGGGGTCGCGGATCACGAAAACAACGCTGACGAGGAACGAGCCTCGAGAATGGCTGAAGAAGAGCCGCGGGCATTTGGGCCCGCGCATCGTTCCTTGGAGGGGGAGGGGGGCGCCCTTGAGTGCCGGGGCTGCTGGGGTCGAACTGATCATGTTTGCGCAACCTGAGGCTATCCTGTTCGAGGAATCTGTGAATGCGCGCGCGAATTGCCCGACGGAGATGGCGCGGCGCCCGCGGTGCCCGCGCCTGAGGCGGCGGACCGGGATGGCACCCGGACCAGGATGGCGACTGCGGGGGGGGGGGGGGGGGCGGCGGGCGATCTCCTGTCCGCGCCAGCGGTCGGTCATCCCTCATTTCGGAGTGCTTGCTGCGCCGGGGGGGTCTGGGCCAGGCTTCCTGCGCGCGGCGGGCCCAGGAGTTTGTTCGGGCGGCCCTGGGGCCCCGGGGGGGGCCCGGCCCTCTCCGGCGGAAGCTGGCCTTCAGGTGGAGGGCGGCCGCCGGGGGATGGCAGCCCCTTCGATGACGGCGATGGCGGACCGGCCCCTCTCGCCGGGGTGGGGGGGGGAGGTCTGGGAACAGTGGGTGAACTAGAACTGAGTTTCCAGACGGTCCAAGTGCCGCCTCGCTGGCCGAATGGCCCAGGGCAGCGCGCCGACTCCAGGCCGCTGAGACGCGCGAGATCGACGAGGCGTTGAAATCGTGCCAGCGGGCGCTGGTCGCCAACGGGGCGCTCTGAAGAACCCTGGCTCGTTTTCCTGTTCTGGACGATGCGACTGCGCTTGGTCTGATCGTGGAGAGGAATGAGCTCTCGAAGACGCGATCGACCGACGGGCGAGGCGATGGGGCGGCTTTTGGCTTATGCAGACTAGATGAGACCTGTCACCAGGGTGGCGCGAATCCATTGTCCAATGCCATTCTGTGAGATCTGACCATGAGTCTGCATATTCGTTCCATGGTCCTAGTTGCGAGCGTGACTGTTGGGGCGGAGAATATGGCTGACGCAGAGCTGATTCATTCCATTGTCACAAATTGAGCATGCTGAGTCAGACGCCATAGCCCAGCGAAGTTTGTTTGGGCAGCTCTTCGGACGCTCTACTGCGCGCAGCTTGCGGCGTGTCCACCTTTGGATCAGATTGTCGCGCTCGCGAATCTGGGGCTCGAGGAGGGGGCGACGACGCAGATTTGCGATTGGGGCAACGAGAAGATCGAGGCAATGGGTGGGCGGGGACTCCAGCGGCAAGATCGCGGATATAGTGCAATCCGATATCCGTGGCGGCCCCAGGGGGGGCGCTCCAGCACCGCCGAAAGGAGGCCCTGCAAGCCTGTTCGCGTGGGGCGCGGCGCCCAAGTTGCAAGTCATTCGCTGATACTCTGCAGCGGGAAACTGCGGGGCAGGGAATTGTTGCCGATTCGAGCGCGGTCGATCTTGGGGGGGCGCGGCAAACCCTGGGCCGAAAGGTGGCGGGAGCAAGGCCCTGGGGCCGCGGTGCCGCGGGCGCCCTTGCCGCGCGGCTGTGCCCGCTCCGAGCGGCGGGGTCCTCGGCGCGCATTGGGCCAGTCACTGGTTTGGCCTGGTTTAGGCCGGGCTTCGTCCGGGGCATCGTCGACGTTTGCTTGGTTTCGCGTTGGTCTCGCTTGATTCGGGCCCCTTTTCGCCTGGGGCGCGCCCGCGAGTGGCATGGTTTGGCCTGGGGCGCCTCCCGAGGGTCGCAGCCGAAAATCGGCGGATGCCTGCGCGGTCGGGCAACGTTTTCTACGACGCTGACTTGCGGTCTACATGTGGCGCGATTCAGTTGCATAATGGCGGGCGTCGTGGACGTGGACATTCCACGCGCGCTGTGGTTCAGCGTGGGCGCGCGCGGCGGCTCCGGGAGACGACGTTTCCGCGGCTGCAGAAAGGCTGCGGATCACATTGTTCGCTGGGCCCCCGAGATGCCAATTTGTCACCCGCGGCGGGGGCCAATGTAGGAAGCAGTCGAGCCAAGTAAGTTTCGAACGAACCCCTGGCCGCACCTGTGGGCTCTGGTCGTATAGATGCCAGAAATCCAAGAACATCATGTGGTTCCTGCAGCAGCCGCCGATGATGATCGGTGGGCTACTTTTCAACCCGCGTCAGGATTGGCGACTTCCCGAGGGTGCTCTTGCATCCACCCCCTCTGCCCCATCCTTGGTTCGCTTTCTCTGTCGCAAAGTGTCGACATGACCTTCCAAGACCCTGGCGTCCTTCTCGTGCGTCCTTTATGCGGGTCGATGGTGTCTTTCTCTTGGCGCAAAGTAGCAGCGGTCCCGAAAAAGTCGGACTGCCTGCCGCGGGTTCTTGGGCCTGAGTACCAGGTATGTTGCTACTGGGCTGAATGGGGCGAGGGTGGCGCTGCTCCTGGGTCGAAGCGCCAGGTGAGGCTCGGGTCGGTGAGCTTTATTGTCGAACCGGCATGCGGGTGCAAATTGTCTGCCGCGAGTTTCGCGCCGCGGGCAGCTGGTTCCTTTGAGGGCCCTGATCTCTTCGAGCGCAGCTGGGGGGGAGAGGCGCGCCCAAGGGGCCGCGGGCGTCGCTGTGGAGACATTTCTATGCGGAAGTTTTGATTCAGTTGTCATGCCCGATGCCCCATGCGCGCTGTCGGTGGGGGAGCGGGGTCTTGACTTCGGCTGCTATTTCGCGTGAGGGAGCTTGTGAAAGCCTCATATCTAGAACTGCCCCCTGGAAGAAACCGATTGATCGCTGACGAGGGATATCTCGCGCCTCGCCGTCGCGGAAAGAGAAGCGCTGGATCAAGCGGGCGCGGCGGCAGCCGGCAGGGGCCCGGTCTTTGGCCCGCGGGCTAGCGCCGCGTCATGCGCCGATACGTATCCGACGGATCCGCGCGGCATGGGGGGGGGGGGGGGAGGGGGGGCGATGCGGTCGATTCGCGGCTGCGCAGCTCGCGAAGTGCGCGCGAATATGACATTCGCGTCTAACGAGGATGATGATCAAGTTCCGCGCCGCATGGGCGGGCCTCGGAGTTGCCCGGGCCCCGCGGATGTGATTCCGCATTTCCGCTAGGCGCGCGGTGAGCCGATGTCGAACTGCCCGCGTCGCTGTGCGTTCCCGCATCGGCATCGCCGCGCAGCGCGCGCTTTCGAAGGCGGGCTGCCACGCCGAGGCGGCGCGGCGCTGCCGAGCGCGCGGGGGCCGACGCGGCTGGGGGGCTTGAATTGATCGTGCTACCCCGACAAGATTCCGATGACTTCGGCTAGGCGGCCTGGGGGAAGGGGCGGCTGCGGTCGACGGGAGGCAGGTTGGACAGGTTGTTTATTCCTCACGTGTTAACTCATGCCCTTGGAAGCCCCTTCTGTGAGGCATCTGGAGCTGCGGAGGTGCCTCGATCACGGCTGCGAAAATCGAATGACAAGGAGACAAGAGTGCCCCGTCCGCGCGCTGAACTACAGAAGTTTGGCATCTGTGCACGATGGACCATTAGTACGCGGCGGATGAGTATTCAAAAGAGCGTCGTGGTTAGACTTTCGAGACCGTCGCGCGGGGCATTTTCTGGCGCCCGCGGTAATTCTGCAACATCAGTCGTCGATGTTTTGGCGAGCGTGGCCGCCCTGGAGCGAAATGCGTTTGCAACTGCCTCGATGGCGCGCCTGAGCTGGCATTGGCGCGTCGGGGCATGAGGATTGCTCGCGACGCCGCTGCGCCTGGAAACCAGAGGTCGCTGAGCGAGCGGGGGCTCGGGGGTTGCTCATGGCCGATCGATGTCTCTGCGCGTTGCAATGTTGACAAAGGATATGCGAACTCCCCGTGGGAAGCGACTTTCGGCGCGGAATTCGACCAGTTGTTGATCCCTCTGATATCAGTAGGGGCTCGCGTGGGTTACGGGGTCGCGGTCGACAGCGCCGAAGATGACCTGTGATAGGCGGGGGGCGTCGACCTCGGGCACGCGCGTCGCGCGGGAGGAGATTGGATCATGGGGCTCCAGTGTGCGTCTTTGTCAGCTGGAAGGAATGGGCCTGAAGACGGGCCTGTTGAGCAATGGCAATCGGCGGCCGGTCGCCGATGTGTCCAGCCAGGTGCGGCGTGGAATGTTCAACCCAGCATCTGAAGACAAGTCATCCACGTTCCCGCTGGTTGATTCCCGTCGCGAGGCGAGGACCAGAATGAAGTCCGTGACCCTCGGTGCTTAGCCTCCGCCTTGATATTCGGGCGATGCCCCTCCCATTGGAGATGTCCTTCCCCGGGCGCCGCCCAGCGATGGTGGCGAAGGGGGCGGCGACGGAAATCTCGAGGGCGAAGACGGCCCGTCCGACGCCGAGGGGCCGTCGGGCCTCCCGCCGCCGCCGGGGGTCGGATGGTGCGACGAGGAAAGGGCGGCCCCCCCTGGGCCAATGTAGAAACGCCAGGATGGATAATCCTGGCCCGAGGAAGGACATCTGTCATCGCCCCAACCATGGGGGGGGGGGTAGGCCTGGGCAAGTGCAAGCCAGGACGGCGCATGACTGTGATTATCTAGAGTACTTTCGAGAGCATATAGTTATGATCGTTTGGTCGATGGGAAGGTGAGACCAACCGTTGCCTTCGGCAGGGCGGAAGAAATCGAGCCATGTGCGGGCCTTGCTGCGCTGCGACCCGGGGCGCGTTGGGTCCAGTCTGGCATGGGCGGGGGGTCCAGATTATGGCAATGCGCTGTTGCGAATTTGAGATGCCAACATTCGACAATCCGGGCATGCGCCCATCGCGGTGAAGCCTGATCGATGGCAGATAATAGAACAGTACAGAGCAAAGCATATGGGAATCTTCAGATTTATCGGCCCTGGACCGAGGGTAGAGTTGCTGAAAAGTTTTGGCGTTGAAGCTGCTGAGGGGCTGCTCGTGCCAGGTGCGGATCCTGGGTGTGTCGGCGTCGCCGACCTCTCGGGTCCCAAGTTGCCCGGCTCCGGTTCGGGGGCGATTCGGAGCCGGGCGATGGCCTCTCGTCAGTTGCCGAAGATATTGGCAGCGACGTGCCTTGGGATGCCGCCGTGGGCGATAGTGCTGATGTTCTCCTGGGGCGAGCCGGGCCGCGCGACCGGGGGGGCGAGACTCCCATGTGAATCTGGTCGGCGGCTGCTTTGCGCGGGAAGGCGCCTCGCGCCCCGCCCCCCTCGGGAGTGGAGACGCGCCGAGCTCGCCGTGGAAAGAGCTTGGGCTTTGGATCGAGACCTTGTTGCGACCTATTTTGTTGGTGCGGGAGCGTAGTTGCCCGTCCTCATTGCCCGCCGAAGTGGCTGGCAGCTCTGGGCCTTCGGCGGCAGTTGTAAGATCCACTGGCAAGCAGGAAGCGGTCGGGCGTTCGGAGGCCACCGAGGCCATGGGAAAGGTATTGGACAGGTCCCGAAGCGTCGGGGCCTGGGATGAATCGGCCGCGAGTGCAGTGTTCGGACGTCTTCAAGAAGACAACGGCTTAAATGGTGGACGCGGGGCGACTCTCGCCCACCGTGGTAGCAGAGATTTCCAGGCAACCCAGATAGGAAGGTCAGAGGTCGAGTGGTCTTTGATTGGCCCGACGTCAGAGATCAAGACAAGCTGTCTGCTTTGCTCCAGGAGTTATCGAGCAGCGCAGCCACTATTCAAACCAGAGAAGATGCGTGCACTTTTGGACCCAGTCCTGGGCGGGGGATAGCGCGGGCTGACGCCGGGCGTCGTGCTCATGCTCAATCTGAGGTGGGTGGGGCGCCAACTTGGGCGCGGTTGGCCACTTGGGCTTGTCCCTGTTGTTGGGTGGATATGCGTGGCCAGTGTTCCTCTCATAGGATGTTTCTACGGTCATACGGATGATGGTGGTTACCGTGGGGAGCGTTGTGAATCGCGCGTTGCCGCGAATAGACTTGCGACGGTCCCTTGTTGGAGGAGTTGGTATGTCCATCCGAAGTTTAGGTTGGTCATGGCCATTTATGTTCGATTTCGAGCAGCATGGGCCCTCGGGCTTCCAGGGGAGGCTTGGGGGCTCCTGCGAACGCCATCGGAAATCGCCCACGGGGGGATCGAAATGGACGCGCTGATTGCCGTCGGGTAGTATTTAGACTGCGAACGTCGGGTCGGCGAACAGGAAATCGACTGAGATAGCGAGAACCCGACTGTGTTGGACCCTCCGTCACCGAAGGTCGCCGACTGCTTGCCGATGGAGTAAGTTTCGGCGCCTGGGCGGCCGCCGCGGCACGAGCGTGCATTCTGCTCGTGCCTCGACGAAATCGAGGGTGGGCGCCAGTGCGGCCTCGGCGGACGCTTCGGCAAAGTGGGGGCATGTGTTCGGCGGCGGAAGCAGCGTCAGTCGTGGCGCGAACGGCGGCATTCTCACAGCCCGCAACAGCGGGGGCTAAGGCTGGAGAGTGGCCACGTTATCACCCTCGGTGAAGGAGGCGGCGCGCGCGGCACCTCATCGACCCTCGCAGTGCCCGAGGGCGGCGCTGACGTGAAAGTCACAGGCGCCGACGAGATCGGCGGCATCAGGGTGGACAGGGCCCGCGCTGAGCCGACGATGCTGGGCCAGGGCCTGGAGGCGCGGTGGCAAGCAAGCGCGCCGCGCGGTCAACGTCGCGCTTAGCCTCGGCGGTCGGCGCTCCAGGCTCCGGGAGACACTTGCAGAGCCACGTTGACGTCTACGACGTTGGACGTAACCCATGATTTCAAATATAAATTGGAGGCAACCCAGAGATTCAATGCTGAAGATCTGGAGGCATTTCAGAGATTCACGGGCGTCGTGGTCAAAGCGGCTAGTGGGCCATCCCGGAGTCGGGCGGAGGTGTGTGTATGTGTGCGTGTGTGTGTGTGTGTGTGTGTGTGTGTGTGTGTGTGTGTGTGTGTGTGTGTGTGTGCGTGTGCGTGCGTGCGTGCGTGCGTGCGTGCGTGCGTGCGTGCGTGCGTGCGTGCGTGCGTGCGTGCGTGCGTGCGTGCGTGCGTGTGTGTGTGTGTGTGTGTGTGTGTGTGTGTGTGTTTGCTGCCCGTTGGGTCGTTGCAAGTGCAAGGCCAGCCTTGGGGCTTGGCATGTGCGTCGGCGCAGGTGCCCCCAGTTCACCGCGCGCGGCTGGTGAGCCATCAACATGTGGGACAGGTGACGTGTGGAGGTGATGGTCTCTGAGACCTGGCACCTTGGGGCTGCGTTGACCCAGGGTCAGGCTCGGGACTAGGTCCCCCCCCTGCCGTGGGTGGGAAGGCGCTCGGTGGCCCCCGCGTTGGTGCGGCCCCTTGTGGGCCCCCGCGTGGTGCCGCTGGTTAGGCCCTTGTGTGGCCAGTGCTGCTTGTGCGCTGGCGCGGCCATTCGGGCCCCCCGCGTGCTCGCAGGTGCGGCCGTCCGTGTGCCTGATAAGCGTGCCGTGGCCATCAGTGAACTGCCACCTGGGGGAGGCCTGGTACTTGCGTCAACTCACACACATAATGCTCTGGCGCGCGACTGTCGACAAACATGACGCCTTGATGTTGATGCTGATGGGGTTGATGATGATGGTGATAAGGATGATGATTATGTCGACAAGGAGGGGGCGGCCTCTTGTTTCTGGCACCGTAGAACATCGAAAGGACAGAGAACGGTCGCGGCCTGACCTGAAAACTGCTGCTGGTATCCTCGTCATGTTGGTGCGGTCCGTACAGATTTCTTGGCTCGGCGTTGGGCCTTCCGCGCCAGGGGAGGGGGTCAGCGCCGTTCCAATAAATCCGTGCGAATCCACGGGGCTTGCTTCTGCCGTTTGTTGCCTTGTCATATCATGTTTCCTGCTCGTCGCAGGTGTCGACCGGCATGAACGCGAAGAAGGCGAAGCAGAAGCAGAAGCTGGAGGAGAGGAAATTGCTGGAGCCCGCCCGTGGCTCTTTTCGCTCTTGGCATGTTTTCCCTCCCCTCATCCTGTGCGCTGCTGCGGCAGGGGTCGGAGGGACGTCGGTGTGCTGTTTTGGCAGGGGCATCGAATCAGGCGAACCTAGTAGATTTTGATCGAGTTGCGCGGGTGCATGTGGGAGCGCTGCGTGTTGAGGCGGGGAATGAGGGAACCCCGGACCAATTTGCAGAATGCATACGAGTCCGCACAGGCTTCCGAAGGAGCAGACGGGCGGATTGGGGAGTATTCAGCATCACGGAATATGATTTCGCTGGGGCGTCCAGGTTTCATTTATTTTGCTGGGGGAGGGTCGTGCTAGCAATTCAGGCCTGCCCAATGGTGCACCACGACCCTCCACCACATGCCGCGCCCGCAGACTCATGGGACCCCGCATCGGCCTCAACGGTTTCCAGCGGTTTGCAGGGAGCATCGAGGGCCTTCAAGGGAGTTTCCAGGTGCTTCCTCAGGCTTCCAGTTGCTTTCAGGGAGCACCCCAAGGAGTTGCTCCCAGAGGCTTGCGGGGCGTCCAGGGTGGGGGTGCGGCACCAAAGGGGGGGGGACGCAGGCGCCTACGACCCTCGAGAGGCCCAGCGTGAAGCGCCCCTCCCTAGGTGGGGCCAGCGGCAGCCTCCGCCGCAGCAGAAGAGCTTCGCGCGGTTACCTGCGCCTTTTGCCGTCCCAAGCGAGGGTGGTGGGCTGGCGTTTTTTTCAGCGTGCTTGGGATATCGTTTTTCCGAAGACGGGCATATGATGGGAATCTTTCCCCGCGGGGCAGGGGGATGGGATGGGCATCAGCTGGGCACGAGTGAAATGCCAACGCATTGACTGAATCTGTGAAGGACTCACGTCTTCACTCCTACAATGCAGATGTCAGACCCACATGCTGTACATAGTCAGATCTTTTTATGTGAAGTGTGCACATGTTGATTTGGTCTGCAGTTGGTACACGGGTTGATTCGACATGTAGCGGCCTGGCAGGCTGATGCAACTTGTAGCATCCAGGCATATTGATTAGATACGTAGTAGCACCACAGATATGTTTGACTCGTTTCCCCCCATACTGATGAGGAGGAACACGTGCTGATTCCTAACCCTCCTGCGATTTTGTCCTCTGTCTCTCCGCATCGTCGCGCGTCTCCTCCTCCTCCCTTCTTCTCTCTTCTTCTACTTTTCCTCCTTGTTCTCTCGCCAGTATCTTGGCGCCACGGCGCCACCGCTCCGTTCCCAGAGGGACCGCGCCCCGGCGCGCACGCGAGCGTCCGTCCGGCCGTCCGTCCTTGTCCTCCCAATGTTTCGTCGCATCGCCTGTGTCGCTGAGTCCTCGTTTTCTTTCCGCTGAACCGCGCGTCTTCCCTCGTTCTCATCTCCCCCTCCCTCCTCCCCACCTTTTTTCTTCGCATGCTCATACCGGCACACCTCTCACGTAAATCGTGCTCCGCAAGGAGCACTACCTACGGCCCCAGTGGTGGGTGTCGATAGCGAGTCTCCGAGCTCATTTCGACACTGCTCTCACGCAGGTCGAGGGGGGGAAGGATCGCCCTCGCATCACGTCTCGGCTGGTCGTCGCGCTTGCTGGGCGTCGCGGTGTCTCCCTCCCAAACGCACATACTCGAAGCAACGTGTGAAATTCGGCCCTCGCGGCTCCTAGCCAGAGAAATTGTCCTGGGATCATTAAGCTCTCAGGCCGTCTTCTTGTGAACTGAAGTCTAAGGCGGATCTAGCTTGTGCGTCCTCCGGTTTTCAGTTACGTCAGTTCCCCAACCCGAGAGATGTGTCATTGCATTTCTCGGTCTGATTCATGCTGCTCTGCATTGATCGGTGCTGGGCTAGCCATGCTCGCATTGAATCGCTCGGCTTGGTTTGTCTTACATTATCAGGACCTCGACGTCGCGATTTGCTGACATCGTCGAAACCTGGAGATTTCGATCCCCTCCACAAGGCTGGATTTTCATTCATCCTGATTTGTTTTTGACTGTCCTGCTGCCGGCAAGGGCCCCCCGACGCTCACGTTGCCAAAGTCTTCCCGCCGTTTTTTTAGCGATACGAAGTGGTCGTGGGTTTGGCGGTCGAACATCTATCCCTTGACCCGTCCTGGGGTGCGTGCTGACAAGGATTTCGAGCCAGATCCAGCCCTGATTCAAGAACGTCCAACACCTCGATCCTCTAATTTTGAACCTCGAACCTCGATCTGAAGGTCAATTTGGGTTTGCTGCATCTCCCCCTCTCACCGGTGGCCCACACCAGGAGGCACAAGTGGCGAAGACCGTGGGCGGCAAGGCAGTGCCTGGAGCGATAACGGCGACGAACATGGTGCCGGGCATGGCTGGGTACAAGGCCGGGGCCTGCTTTTCTTGCTTTTCCTGGACTTCGGGCGCAATGATTGTTTCAATGGCGTTTTTATAATATTTGGGACTCCCGGGGCCCTTGAACGGTCCGCGAGACGATCAAACATTGATCCAAGACGAAACTTCCCATGCCCACAGGAACGGATCAAGACATGTGCGATCCGCGGATTGAAAAATCAATCTGTCGAACCAGGTGATGGATGTGGGCTTAGCATAAGCATTGTTACCTTAGTATGTCGAATGGTTTTGTCATTTGGAGGCCGTTTCATGAATTTGATGTCGTCCAGCCTTGGGGAAGGGGTCAAGATCCCCAGGGGCTCAAGGGGTCAAATGTCCTCTGTGCGTTTGACTTTTCTGATCCACTGGATCCGCCAGGAGAAAGGAAACCAAGAGGAATCATAATGAGGAGGATGAGGAGGAGGGCGAGGAGGAGGAGGAGGAGGAAGAGGATGAGGAGAAGGAGGAGGAGGAAGAGGAGGAGAAGGAAGAGAAGGAGGAGAAGGAGGAAACATGACGAGGGGGAGGCACCAGGAAGAGGAGTAGGAGGCAAGAGGATGACGCAGGATGAGCAGGCAAAAGGAAAAGCATGATGAGGGGGCAGGAGGATATTTCCAGGCAAGTCAAACCGATTCTCATGGGGGTTCCTACCGTCTGATGTTTTTGTTCATGCTTTACCTCACCCGTTCAAGTTCCCGTCTTCTGCGCTTCCGAGCTCCCCCTTGTCCTCCAGCTTCGCAGTTCACTCTTTCCATCCACTTTTTGTAGTCGCTACCTCTTTCTTTCTCCCTTTGTATCTTTTCTTTCTCCTCCTCCGCCCTTTGTCCTCTTGAGCGCCCTCTATTCTTCCTCTAGTCTTTTCCAAGCCTGCAGGCGGGACCTACTGTGGACCAGTCTTTGATGGCCACTCCGGAACAGATAGCGAAGATCATGGCCACGAAGGCGGCGGGTTCGGGCTGGCGCTGTTCGGCAGGGATCCATTCTCCCTCCCCTCCCTCCTGGACTCCTCCCTCCATCCCTCCCTCCTCCCTCCTCTATATTATTTCCTCATACTGTTACATACACTGACACTTGCAGTTATTTACACATGGGAATACAATAACGACTTCATACAATTACACAACATGAATTCTCCTCGCCTCTCCCCCCCGAAGCTGATGAAAAAGTCGCTGACCCTCCTCCGCGTACTGTTTGTTACGCACACATGATTAAATAATTTGTTTTCCGATGTGTTTAGCCAAATTCGACGCTTTCGCTCCCCCTCCGTTTATTGTTTCACACAAGAATGCATGGTGTGCACAAGCTGCGTTTGCTTGTGCGTTTTCCAATCTGGATGTCGTCGGTCCTTCAGACAGACGATCTCGCTTCACCTTTATACCTTCATTTCGTCATTTCTGGCACACCCACATATCTGCCCAAACGAACACCCCCAACGACCTCCTATTCTTACGGGAGCGAGGGGGAACGCGGGAGGTTCACCGGTGACCCGCGCGTATCACTGGTGAGTGGGCAGCTCTAGCAGGTCCAGATCGCAGCCAGGCGATCCACTTCTCGGAAGCGGCCAAGAGGGGGGTGAGGACTAGGGGGGCGTGCGTATCATGATTCAGTTCATGATGAATTTCGGAACTCAACAACCAGAGCGTTTGTTTGCACCCGCTGTGTAAGATCGTTGTGCCCGCGCAGTCGGCAGGCACATTCCACCAGTGCGCAATGCGAACTTACCGCGTTGCAATTGTTCGTTGTTATTGCGTTCCGTTGTGCCGTGACTCCGAGCGCCCCGTGGCTCGCGGCTCCATGATCCCGTGGCGGCCCGTGGTTTCTCGGCATTCTGGCACGTGACCTTAATGGCCGCGTGTCCCCGCGATGCCGCGGCTCGCGGCGCCGCGGCGCATTTGCGACGGGGCCGATCGCGAAAACCTTGCGGTGCCAAATGGTGGCGGTCAGTCCGCCAGTTGGCCTCGAGTTCCGAGAGAACACATGACGTTGGCGATGACATTCCCATAGAACGCACAGCACGGACACGAGTTTGCCGGGAATACATGGCAACGACCATGGGTTCCGCGAGAACACATGGCATTGGTCATGAAATTCCCAGAAACACATGGCACGGACACGAGTTTGCCGGGAACACCTGGCCTTGGCCAAGAGTTCTGCGAGAACGCATGCCCTGGATCAAGAATCCCTTTTGCACCACCCCATAGTCACAATCAAAAATAATATCAACATCCCCATGAGATTCTCGTGGGCATGAGTTCTGCGAAAACGCATGGCCAGGTCACGCGGTTCACCGACGCACATGCGCACTTTTCAGATTCCCCCTTTTCACCGCCCCCATCCCGCCTTCCCATCCTGCCCCCCCCCCCCTCCTGTCGCTCCACCCCTCTCCCCGGCTGCCTCTTCGCTCCCGTGGCCCATGGCGTGCGGCCCGTTGCTCATGGCCCGTGTCCCGCGGCCCATGGACTGTTGCCCGTGGCCCGTGCCCCGTTGCCCAGTGGCCGTGGCCCCTGGCCCGTGTCCTGTCGCCAGGGCCTGGGCCGTTGAGTCCAGTAGGTGCCCTGGCGGCAGGCATCTGGCAACGCGCGTCGTCATGGACACGAAATGCTCGGAATCTGAGGGCCCCGGGGGTTGCGAAGACACGATTCGGTCGGCTGGATGGCACGTCCAATAACGCCTCGTTGATCGACCCATGCGCGCGCGTTTTGAATTCAGTTCGTGGCGACAGGCCTCTGGTTGTGTTGCGATTGGCGTGCGTTCGCGTTGCTTGCGACTGGGCTGCAATCTGGCTGGCTTTGGTTTTGGACCAATGATTATTGCGGTCAGCGGGCTTCTGTGATGTCCGATTGCGTTCGCGCGTGCGTAACTCTGCGAGCTGTGCGCAGCACTTGCCTCGAGCCAAAGTAACCCTTCCCTCTTCATCACCCCCCTCTTTGCCGCTCCCGAACTTACCTTCCAATGAACCCAGTGCCATGCCATGACATGCGCTGCGGCGTTGTGGTGTGTGTTGCTGCTCTCCGATGCCATACTTTGCCTTTCAATACTTTGTGACGCAATGCTTCACCACGCAATTCCACGCCGTGCTCTGACATGCTACGCGCTGCCGTGCTGTTCTACGCAATGCTATACCGTGCTCCGCCATGGATCGTGCACCCTCTCGGGATCATTATCGTGCTCGACATCCGACTTTGCGAATCGAGAGGACATCTATTTGCATGGTAAGGGAAGGGAGGGAGGGGTACGACGTCAGATACGACCCGAACGCACCTAGCTTGATGAATGGCATTTCCCCCTCTCCCCAGAAAATGGCTTGGGGGTGCCCCGCCCCCAGCTGTGTCCATGTGTGTGTGTGTGTGTGTGTGTCTGTGTGTGTGTGTGTTAGGAAATTTATGAAAGAACACCTGTTGGTTTGATATATTTTTATATAATATAATATTTGTTTATATGTATGTATGTATGTATGTATGTATGTATGTATGTATGTATGTATGTATGTATGTATGTATGTATGTATATATATATATATATATATGTAAAGCAAGGTTTCTCAACAGTGTTTGGTCTGTTTCTTTCGTGTTTTACCAATCCGGTAATGTTCGGTTGTTCGTGGTGCTGCCGCTGCATCCTTGACGTCATTTTAGGATCGGTGGTTTGTTCACGTTGTGCAGAATGGCGCTCGCCGAAGCGCGGGCTTCCTCTCAGGATCTGAGTCTTTCCTCATCGTTGTCGCCCCCTTCGTTCCTCCCCTCCGCCTTCCCATGATTTGCCTGCCTCTCCCGCTCCTTTTACTGCAGCTTCTGCTTCTTCAGCTGCTTCTGTTCGTCCTCGTCCTCCGCGTTCCTCTTCCTCATCCTTGTCCTCCTGCTCATCATGCTCCATCGTTCTCCCCCTCATCATCTTCCCGCAGCTACGCAGCTCCCTTTTTTCCCGATTGCGCTCGATCCTGGGAATGCAATTTGGCGCAATTGGAAACAAAGGGGAGCTATACTGCGCCCTCTTCGTTGGCTCCTCTTTGTATTTCCAGGTCCACTATGACACGCGTCGGCAGGGAGAGAAAGAGAGAGAGAGAGAGGCAGAGAGAGAGAGAGAGAGACAGAGAGAGAGGGAGAGGGCGAGAGAACACATCGGCGCAATGGGAAAGCATGGGTGACAGGGGTAGACTGTCATGTATGGCGCGAGCGCGCCTAGCTTGATATGAATACAATTACAAACGCTTCGCGTAACCCCACCAACCCCGCTTCTGACACCTCGTTGGCCGGCTCTCTAGACGACAGACCTGTACCCTCCCGGGGCCGAAGAGGGGCCCCCGTTGCGCTGTCCCCGACCCCCAGCTCGGACCCACCCGTACTGCAGGTCGACTCCTCCTGCAGTCCCGAGGCGATTGTCAGGCCCTGCAGCCCCACATCCCCTGCTGATGACCCTGGCGCCTCCCCAGTGTTGGCAGGACCAGATGACAGAAAGCTCACTCGCCTCCCTGAGCGCAGGAACCCGCCATCTCCCAGCATCCCTCGGCAGCCCCGGGCGGACAACGCGGCAAGGGACGAGCACGACTGGGGCGAGGGCTGGGGTGAGCGCCGCCCACGTCGGCAGCACGAGGCCCCAGCCGCAGCGGCCTCTACAGCGGCAACTGGCCAGGATGATCAGGCTGGGCCAGCTGGGCGACCGGCGACCGCTGGAATCGGACAGCGCACACCCGCGCACCGTCTGCCACTGATGACCTCCCAACACCTCGGTCCGGCCCGTGGCCTCCCTACGAGCGCGCACAAGCCGACCTCCCACAGAGCCCGACTGACCCAGTCTCTGGCCTTTACATCTACATAACCCTTCTGGAACGGGTCCATCTCACCCCCCCCCTGCCGAGACCATGGCCGAGACCGTGAAGCGACTCCAGAAGGACCTTGGGGAGTACTTCAACGGGATATGGTACCAGTGGACGACCAAGCGCCCCACCAAGTCCGGCCACGTTAGTGCCGACCCTACTAAGCAGGAGCCCGAATCATGCTTGCGTTTCCTCAAAGAGTGGCATCGCCAAGACGGCCACACCATGAAGATGGGCGACGCGCTTCGTCTGGGCGTCGATTGGCCTGCGGTCCGTAGTCAGTTCACAGACAAAACCAAGGGCAAGGGCACCCCAGGTAAACCCAAAGGCAAGGGATTCCGAGAGGGCAATGGCACCAGCTGGACGAGGACGGGGGAGCCCTGGCGGTGTGCGGAGCTCGCGCCAGCCCTGGGTGTACTCCGAATGCCCCGTCCAGGCCATCACGGGCGCAGGCACGCCATGCCTGCGCCCCAGCCAGGCCAGTGACGTCCCACGCTTTACATCAGTGCCTCCCACGGTGGCACCAACCCCCGCCGCGCAGGCGTGCCTGGTTGGCTTCTTCAGCGCACCACCTCTGCCGAGCCCCTAGTACCGTCTTGGGCGCGCCCAGGTGGGGCCGTTGGCTCGTCCTGGGCATTCGAGATTTCTTTCTGGGTCTTCACTTTTCGGCCTCTCTCCCCCTGGATGACTGCCGCCCCCCCTGGCACGCCTTCGGCGAAACCGGGGGCTGGCCCTGTCCCCTGCGGGCCTCCAGTGCTGCTAGGGCCCCCGCGGCGCCATTTACAGCCTAGTGCTGCCGTGCACAGCGTCTCCCGGGGCGGCGCTTGACATCCAGCGCCCCCCCGGCAACGGGGGCCGCTCACCGCTCCGCAGACCACTTACCCTGGCGGCTGACACCTGCCACGGCGCCATGCCAGACGCGGGCCCCCATCATCTCCGCCTTATGGAGCCACCGCGCTCTCCTCTTCGGCTGCCTCCCCTGCCCCCTGGCTCCGCCCCCCGCCCGCTTCCTGGTCCCCGCCCCCCGCGGTGCTTCACCTTGCCCGCGGCTGTTCGCTGCTTCCCCCCGCCCGCCCTCCGCCCGCCCCTTTGCCCCCGCCCCCCCGCCCGCCCCTCGCCCCCGCCCCCACGCCCCCTATCTCTACTGCTGGTTGCGGCTTCCGCCGCCGCATCTCGTCCGCCCCCGCCCGCCTCCTGGTCCCCGTCCCCAACGGACTCTTCACCGTTACTGCGGCTGTTAGCTGCGTTCCCTCACCCACCCACCCTCCGCCCCCCTTCCTCCGCCCCCCGCGCCCCCCGCGGTTTCTTCGCAACTTCTGCGGCTGATAGCTGCGTCCTCGCACCCGCCCCCCGTCCGTCCCCATGCCCCCGTCCTCCCGCCGGGGGGTGCCCGGGACCGCCCGTCGCGTGGCCTGGCCCACCGCCCCCCGATTTTCCCCGCCTCCGCTGGCGCACCCCCTCGGTTCGCGGCGCCCCCCTGGGGCGCCGGGCCGGCGCCAGCGGCGCTTGGTCGTGCCGTCTGCCAGGCTGGTCCGGCCTCCCCGCGCCGGCACTTCGGTCGATTGGGTCCGGCTTCCACCCGAGCACGGTTGACCTATGCGGACCACGACTCTCGCTGAGGGCCACTCCGTCGTCGAGTGCGCATTGGCTAGTGGACGCCCTCGAGCAACGGGTCTTGCGATTGCCGACGTCTGGCCTTGCCCTACATGCGGGTGTTTGCTGGCAGCGACGCGCGCTGACGTCCACGACGGGTGTCAGCTGGCGGCGACCTTCGTTTCGCCTTGCGCTTGCTTCTTCGCTACGCGTATGGCGAGCACCTGCATGACGGCTGTCTTGGCTCTTCATCCTGAGACTGACGCCCCAATTCACCCACCATTTCGGTGTGCATCGAGGCCCTCTTCTTGGACCTCCTCGGCCTGGCGGACTTCCCGGGCTACTCCGGCTCCGCCGCTGAGCGACCGCGTAGCGCGCTCCGGTCGCCTTGGCTCCCTCTCAGGCCGTGATTTAGATCGTGGCGTTGTTGCTTCGCTTCTTGACAGCGTGCAGTTGCTCTGCGTCGCTTGCGAACAAAGAGTCACCGGGCCAGCCACAACTGGGGGGGCTGTGGTCCTTACCCCCCTGGGGGGCCCATCGACTTCGACACCCCTCTCGAGAGATCGTCGACGCGATGGGTTTCCCCAGGGGGGCATGGGCCACAGCTCCCCCAGTTGCGGCTGGTCGGGTAACCCCGCCCCCACCGGCCGATCCAGAAAGGATGCCCCCACGAATCGCCCTGATCAGGGATGTTGAGAATAATGCGCGTCATAAGAGGGCTGGGTAAGACGTCGCACCCCCGAGGGGGGGGGGCGGAGGATGAATCGGAGGAAGAGTAAGATGGATGATGAGAGCGAGGAGGAGGGGGGGCAGGAGGAGGAGGAGGAGGAGAACGAGGAGGAGGAGAAAAAACGAGGAGGAGGGGGGGGAGGAGGAGGAGGAGGAGGGGGAGGGGGAGAGGGATGATGGAGGAGGAAGCATGACGAGCAGGCAGCTGATGATGATGCTGATGATGAGGATGAGGAGGAGGATGAGGAGGGGAGGAGGAGGAGGAGGGGGGGGGAGGAGGGGGGGGAGGAGCAGGAGGAGGAGGAGGAGGCGGAGGAGGAGGATGGGGGGGGGGGGAGAAGGTGGAGAAGGTGGAGGAGGAGGAGGAGGAGGAGCAGGGGCAGGATCAGGAGGAGGAGGAGGAGGGGGGGGGTCCGTAGCCATTTTGGCTCAATCCATTGTGGCTCAAAGTTCAGCAGGTGGGCGTGGCCGGGCTGACCTTTCGCGCGCTGGGGGTGCCATCCCCCCCAACCGCTTCATTCCTAGTCTCCTTTTTCCCTTCGCTGGCGACGGGGAAGCCTTCCCCCCCGTGAGCCATTCCTCAGTTTGCTGGGCGCGCAGCCCGAGAGCCCGCGTGTTATCGAAGACTTCGGAGTCACAGAGCCTGGTCCAGAATTTTTGTTAGACGGTCAGCCGCCAGAAAGACTCTAACGCAACGTGACAGCGCGCAGCAGCCTCCGAGATATTTGAGAGTTTCAATGCCACAGTGGAGGTGCCAATGCGGTGTCCGCAACGCAGGGGGGCATGCGCGCTGCCGTGGCTGCTCTGGGCACTGGCGGGGTGTCTGTCAGCGGCGAGATCTTTCAGCCACGCCGCAAGGCCGTCGACAGAGAACTCGCAGTCTCCCAAGGCCACCACCTCCGTGGTCAAGGTCAGCAGACGGACGCGTGAAGGAGCCCCCCCCCCCTCGCGCGCGTGGCGACCCCCAGCGAAGTCCTTGCACGTCCCGCGCATGCGCCATTCAAGCCAACTTCCGCAGAGGCAGAGATTTCAGATCACGTGGCAACAAACAGAGTGGAGGCTTCAGTTCTTATGGGCGCAGCATCGCATGCAATGGGCAGCCAAAGATGACGCAAAAGTGACGTGCGGGGAGACATCGCTATGCAGGCGTATGCTCATTGCCCACCGCGATGCGGAGTATCAGATCAAGCACGTCGACGAAACCATCATACGAATTGGAAAGAAGCATGAGAGCATCAGGGGGCCGGCGAAACAGTTGATGGCTCAGCTCGAAGACCAGACATATCGACTGGAGGGTATGAATTGCGCCAAGGTCGAGCTCCTAGAGATGCAGGAGGTGGGGCAGGAATACGAGGAGGACGTGGCAATGCGGCCGGCGATGCGCGACCAGTGCATGCAGGTGCCAGTGGTCGACCTCGAGGAGGATCGCGCGCCGCAGGGCCTCCGCCGCCGCCTCCCCTTACAATTGCACATGGAGAGAGGGGTGCGATGTCTGGGCTGCCGGCCTGGAGAGCTCAGCAGACCCTCGACGCCGAGATGGGCGAGAAGCTGAAGGAGAGTTTGGGGCCGATGCAGCAAACGCTCCACATGATGGCCGCGCTGATGCAAAGCATGGCTGCAGCGTCGGGTGCTCGCTTGCCTGGCCTGGCCACGGCCGCCATGGCGGGCGCTCCTGCGGCCCCCCAGCCCTCCGGGGCAGGCGCAGCAGCGTCGTCTGCGGGCCCGGCGACGCCCGCGGGGCCAGCGCTGGGCCCAGCCCCGCCCGCGGGGCCAGCGCCGCCCGCTGGGCCGGCGCTGCCGGCGGCTGGGGCTGCTCTGCCAATGGGCCTGCAGCCTCCTGGGTGGCCGGGCAGGAGGAGGCCGCGATTGCGGCGCCCATGTCGGTGACGGGGCCCTTGGTGGCGCTGACGGAGGACATGGGGTTTCGCGCAGGGCGGGGAGACGGTCTCCCCGCAATCGGAGAGCGCTCGAGGTCATCGAGCCCGATCAGATCAGCACGGAGACCGACTCCTCCGCCATTGTCAGCAGCTCGGGAGTCGAAGCCATACTGAGCGACCGCTGCAGGAGTCTCATAGAACCAGATATATCACATTCTTACGGCCAGGGAAGAACGCCGGAAGTGAGTGAGCATCGCGCTAGAGAGGACAGGAGCTGGGGAATAAGCTCGCCGTCTACCACAGCTGTAGTTTCCTTAGATTCGGGCGCAGGCGTGGGGGGGCGCCCGCCAGTCTCTGAAACCTCGGCAGGTCAACAGATTTGCAGCGAAGTCGCTCCCAACTCCAGTCTTTCAGGAGACGGGGTATCATATTGTCTGTCGGCGCCAGTCGTTTGGACTGGCTTAGGCAGGCAATCTGATCTGTCGGGCAGTTCGATCAGAAGCATGCAGGGCAGCAGACTTTCAGGCAGCGTGGTGCAGCATCCGGGAAGTACCGTGCTGCAAATGCCTTATCCTTATTTCTCAGCCTCTTGCGTCATGGCAGCAGCGCGCGGTCCCGTTTAGCCGCCCTGCTGTCCTGCGTGGGAAAGCGCGGTGCTGTGCCGAGACGCCAAGGCACCCCTTCACCGCTTCCCCTCTCCCTCCTGCTGCCTTTGCCTGCGGTTGCCTGTGCCCTGGGCTTCCGTCCCGCCTCCTGGGGGCACGCGCGTCCAGGCTGTGAGCCCTGCCCCCATCCCAGTGAGCCTGGATTTGGAATTCCGGCAGCAGCTCGAGAGCTCTGAGGACAACATCATTCGCCCCATGCCGAGCATGCGCAACCTAGGCCGCGACGTCGTCCAGATGCCAGGCCTGTCCCCTACCAAGTATGAGGTGGACTGTGTCGCCCCCTCGGATCTTCATCCCTCTGCCCGGCTCGCCCTCTCGCTGGGCCCCCGTCTTGCTCGGCCCCCTCTGGCCTTGCACGTCTTCCCGGATGGCTCTCTTTCCCCCTTGGGTCGTGCCGAGTGCGGATGGTCGTTGTGTGTGAAACTGTCAGCGGGGGCATGCACTTCGGGGGGGCCTTTTGTTGGGGATGTCTGGAGGGCGCCTTCCGAAGGGTTACAAGGGCCGCCTCTGGCCGGGGTTTGAAATTCATGGCCATTCTTTGGGCCGCTGTCTATGTCTCCCTGCGCGCCCCCCGCGCGCCCGTGACCCTGGGGTCGGACTCGACGGCCGCCCTCGACGTCGCGGCTGGACGAAGCTCCTACAAACGCCCGCCCCTCTCGGGGGGGCCGTCGGGCAGTCAGTCAGCGCGCGCGCGCGTCGGGTGGCAAGCTCTTGCTCTACTGCGCGGCGGCCCGCCAGGACCGCCCTTGGAACGAGATGGCCGACTCGCTCGCCAAGCGTGCTGCTCGGGGTCAGACTTGCCTGCTGCCCGACCACTTCCCGGACATTTTCGAAGCTCCCCCCGAACGCGAATGGCCCCGGGCCCCGCGTCTTCGCGATGATGACCGCGCGGCCTGCCCGCCGCCGCGGCAGATCGGGCCCCGGGGGGGCCAGGGTGGCTTCGATCAACGGAGCCCCAGCTTTCTTTGAACTTCCCCCTTCCCGTCCTCAGGTCTCTTCCTCGCCTATCTCACCGGCCAAGGGCTGGCCCATTCTTGCGCGGGTTGCGAGAGCCCAGGCTCAGAGGCAGGAGCGAGGCGAAGAGGGGCCAGTGCCGACTGCGGGCGCTGACAGGGTCGGCAGTCAGGGCAGCGACGGCATGGCGACCTTCTTTCTAGGTCTGGCCAGCTACAACGCACTCTCGGCTTGCGATTCCGATCGAGCACTGGCTCGACACGGGAAGAAAGCCAAAGGGCCCATACTCCGAACTCAGTTTTGCGAGAGAGGAATCCATGTCGCGGGGGCTCAGGAAGCCCGAACCAGAGCAGGAACGCACCAGGCGGGGCAGTTTTTCGCCTTGGCTTCTGGGGGCCAGCAGGGAAACCTGGCTGCGAGCTTTGGATCAATACTGGGATCCCCTAGCGTCATTTGAAGGGGGCGAGTTGCACTTCAAGCCTGCCCATGCCGCCCCGCTCCACCGGGCCCCCAGATGGCTGGGAGCGCGCATTCCCGCCCCGTCTTTCAATGAGGTGTTCAGGGTGCTCCGCGCGCCGCATAGCGAAGCCCCCCCCCCCCCCCTCTTGTCCGCAAGGCCTGGCGGGAGGAAACTAACCGACTTCTCGGCGTATGGCCGCCCGACTGCATCATGATCGACGCCAGCGGTCGAGGCGGGTTTGGGCCCGATATTCCAGGGGTGGGGGATTTTGGCATCGCTCAACCTGTTGATGACAACGGGCGGGGGCTCTGCGACGCTGTCGCGGAACTCTCGATCGGTGCGTCTACCACCCTGAGGGCCCCTGGGACTGAATTCTACTCGTGGACCTCGGATGCCCCCTTCAGCCACAGGATTGATTACATCCTCCTCTCTGCCTGTTTGGACCTGGCCATGGCCCGTCATGGAGTTTGGCATGCGTTCGATTCCATGCGCACCAAGCTCGATCACTACCTTGTCTATGCTTACCTTGAGTGGAGTGCCAAGCGGAAACACCGCCCCCCCCCCCTGGGTGTTGACAAGCAGGCGCTGGTTAACCCTCGATGTCGGCAAGTTTTCACGTCTTCTCTTCTCAGTTGCCCCCTGGCCCCTTTTTGGGCCCAACCCCGACGTGCATGCCGATGTTGTGAGGGGCCAGATCCTGGGAGCTGCCCTTCAAGCGTTCCCCCCACCCACCAGACAGCCACGAAAACCATTCGTCTCCAAGGGCGCTCAGCACCTGATCCAGGTTAGGCGCAGCATCAGTGGGGTCTTGAGAGTCCCCAAACCTTGTTTTGCCCACGCTGCCTTGAAGTTGGCCGCCAATCGGACCCCCTGGTGGATGATTCGCGCTCGGAAGGCGTTAATGTGTTATTTCGCCCGCATCCAGTTAAGTGCCTTCTGTATTGTTGAAAAAATTAACCCTTACGAACCAGCTACAGGAGTTTGTGGTCTTCCTTAAGGCCAGCAAATACGTTCTTGCCAAGTGGCTAGAGCTCGATCGCGCCGCCCGTCTTGACAGCATGGCGGGCGAGTTCGGGGGGCGAGCTCGCAGGGGATACCCCGATGCGCAATGGCAGTGCATCTCGGCATTGCGCGCGTTCGGAGGGCGAAAAAGGGAGCTGCCACCAACCCCTTCTCGCACCTCGAGTGGACTCCCAAGGGTCGGTCCTGGATGCCCCCGCGGCCGTGGCCGAAGATGTGCATGAGGTCTTTGTCTCAAGAGCGTGCCCTTACGGTGAGTTCGGGGGTGCTGCGAGCCCGTTGCAGCGGCCTTCCCCCGACCGCGGCCCTGTGACGTTCTGAAGAGAATCTCATGCCCCTTGACGCTCTGACCCAGACTTCTGCCTCCCAGCAGCGACGCAAAGCGGCGGGGCCTGGCCCCGCGGCGGGAAATTTGACCGAGGCTACCCCTGGGGCGCGCGCGCGTTTGGCCCGCCCCCTCCTCGCCAAGATATTCCCGCTGGGAAAAGAACCCCTCTCGTTCAAAAGGGGATGGGCCCGCCCGTTGTGCGCAGGATCTGACACCCCCTCTCTGTCCATCCACTGCAGCCAGACTCTCCTGATGCATGTTATCGCGAAATGCCGCCGCCGATTTATGCGTGAGCGGGTCTGCGATATTGCCTGTTCCCTTTTGTTGTCTACTTCGGTGGGGGGTGCAGGGGCAAGGGTGCGGGCGCAGCGGGGCACTATGTCCGTACTTTTTCAGATGTATGCCGGGCAGCAGAAGTGCTCGAGTATCTTGGTGTTCGCTGACCTCAAGGCCGCTTTTCCTGCGGTGGCGAAGGGATTTCGGGTGCCTTTGAACACGTGCGAGGATGATCGCGACGCTATTGTTGAGGACGCCCCGGCCCCCCCAGCACTTGCGCCGCTGCTCCGGGCCATGATGTCACGCCCTTTCCTGGGCCCCGCCAAAATAAAGGATGCCCATTTCGCCGACCTGCTGAGCGACGCCCATATGTGTGCGTGGTCTGCGGCCAGGGGCGCTCCCGCCATGGGGGCTGCCCGCGCGGGTGCCCGTCCGGGCGGTTCCCTCGCCGACTTGATTTTCAACCTCGTCTCCCTGCCCATGTTGAGAGACCTACGGGATGAATTCATAGCTCGCGTTATCATTGTCACTTTGGAGCGTTCCCCCGTGTTATTTTCGCCCGGGACCTGGTCCAGGAGGGTGCCTTTCTTTTTGAGGTTGCCTTTGTGGATGATTTTGCCGTCCCCGCCCTGGCCCAGGATAATGATGACATCGGTGCTCGCGTTGTGCTGTTGGTTGAGGCCAATACCTTATTGCGGCCAAATCTGGCTTTGCTTTGAATTTTGGCCCTGCCAAAACTGCGGTCCTGGTTCCCCCGCGCGGTGAAGGCCGTCACAGTGCCTGCGAACAGCTCTTCGTGCACCAGCAAGCCAAAATGTGGCTTCCTTCGGCGAGATTTTGGGCCCCGCTCCCCAGTGTTTACAAGCGCCTGGGCAGCGCCCCCCGCCGTGGGGGCATCGCGGCACCCGAGGTGGCCTGCCGCAGCACCAGCCATAAGCAAGCCAAATTTGACCCCTTCAGAGAGCTGTGTATAGGAGACACCTGCTCCCTCAAAAATCGAAGCTCAATTGGTCTGATTCCCTTTGTGCGAGCAGGCTCCTCTTTCATTCGTGCACCTGGCCTCGGCTCGCGGAGACGACTTGGCACGCCCTGCGTGCGGCCGACCTGCGTCCATGCCACTTAGCTTTGGGCAAGGGGCCCACGGGGCCCGACGCCGCGGTCTGTTCCAACATGTTCGTGCTTGCTGACCCCACAGACCTGGCCTGGACCTGGCCCTGCGTATTCGGGGATTGAAGTTTTCCTGTCGGGTTCTCTCTGTTGCTCCGCCGCAGCTTTTGCTTCGCTCAGATGTGGTTAAGTATTTCCCGGGAAGCTGGTTTGACCTGCTGGCGCAAGATCCCGATGTGGTTGCTGACTTCGCCAAGGGCGCCCCCGAGCCCCCCCTTCCCTGGTTCCCTGGATTGGGTCCAGCTCGTCAGAAACAAAAAACCACGCTGGCAGCATCTCCACGCATCTTCCTTCTCTGCAGGCAAACGACGCGCGCTGGGTCAGCGGCGATTCGCCGTCTGGCGAGATCCGATTCGTCAGGCATGCGCGGTGGCCTCGGCTGGCCCCCCCCCCCCCCGCCCCCCGCGCCCCGCCCCGCGCGCGCGCGCGCGCACGCGCGCACACACACACGCACGCACACACACGCACACACACACACGCACACACACCACAACACAACGCAACACAACCCAACACAACACAACACAACACAATGCACCACAACACAACACAACACAACACAACATACCACAACACACCACAACACAACACAACACAAGACAACGCAACGCAACGCAACGCAACGCAACGCAACACAACACAACACTCCACTCCACTACACTACACAACACTACGCAACACTACACTACAATACACAACACAACACAACACAACACAACGCAACACAACACAACACACCACAACACAACACAACACAACACAACACAACACAACACAACACAACACACCACAACACACCACAACACACCACACCACACCACAACACAACACAACACACCACAACGCAGAGCAACGCAACGCAACGCAACGCACCGCAACGCAACGCAACGCAGCGCAACACACAACACACAACCCAACACACAACACACAACACACACCACACACCACACAACATACAACACACAACACACAACACACAACACACAACACACAACACACAACACACAACGCACAACACACAACACACAACACACAACACACAACACACAACACACAATACACAACACACAACGCACACCACACACCACACACCACCCACCACACACCACACAACACACAACACACACCACACAACACACAACACACAACACACAACGCAAAACACACCACACAGCACACAACACACAACACACACCACACACCACACAACACACAACACACAACACACAACACACACCACACACCACACACCACACACCACACACCACACACCACACAACACACACCACACACCACAAACCACACACACACACCGCCACCACCACCGCCACCCCCGCATCCCCACCCCTGGTTGCGGCCCCCCCCCCGCCCACGAGCAGTATGTCTGATATGAGTGCAGACGTGCCTCGGTCGATGCGTCAGCTTGGCGCAGGCGCCGTCTGACCCACCAGGATGTTGTTTTGAGGTTCATCATTGGTTCGGGTTTCCATGTTTGTTGCGAAAGCTTTCGCGCCCGCCGTCGCCTTCAGGTTCAGGATGGGGGCACCATGGCGAACAGCGGTCTTGCTGCCACCCAGGCTGAGTTCCCTGCGTCCACTTTCAACGGCCCCGCCGTGCCCGGGGTTCTCGACCAGGAGGGGCCCGCGGACCAGGCAACCGCTGTGTCCACTCGCGCCCCTGCGCCTCCCCCACCTGCGCCCCCTGCGTTTGATGCCCAGCACCCGACGATCCCCGCGCCTGTCCCCTCTGGCTCCGTCCAGGCCTGTAAATGCGTGCTTTCCGCGGACAGAGACGTGAAGGGGACTTCCAATTCCACTGCGATGAAGTAGGCAGAGGTTTTAATGCTCTGGTGTTCTCTATCGATATTCGTAAACCCTGATCGTGGAGCTTTAACCACATATGTATCTGTAGCCCTGTTCATTAAACTAATTCGGAGCAGCAAAGTGATTGCTGTGGTATGCGGTCCCCCGGGCGAAACATGGACCGCTGCTAGTAGGCTCGAGCAAGATGACCGACCAGGTCCGCGCGCTTTCACAACAGCTAATAATTTGTGGGGTATCAGAAAGGCCACCCCCCCAAAGAATTTAGACAGCTGGGGCTCGGATGTGCCCTGTGCAGAACCGCCCTGTTAATCATGTGTGAGTGTCTCGTCGCGGGTGTCGCGGGGATTCTGGAGCAACCTCCCCCCCCTTCGTGACGCTGGGGCTCCCTTGTCTTGGCATCTCCCAGAGGTCGTGTATCAGAGATCCTTTGCGCCCCCAGGAATTGTTGACCAGATTTGGGTTGACCAATGTATGCACGGAACTCAGGCCGTTCAGCCAGCGGTTTTCCTCACGACTCATGCTCCCCAGCCCCGTGTGCTCGTCAATGATAGCCCTTCCCACGGCCGGTGCAACCATGGTTATCGTTCCCACCCTGCGCAGACGGGTACCTACAAGGGCAGCAGTTTTCGAATTGCTGCCGCAAGGCTTTACGCCCCACCCCTCTGCTCCCTCCTCGCCCGTGCTGTTTGGCGTTCTTCGGAGAATGAGGTCCTGCCTTTGGGGCAGGCAAACGTAAGCCTTGACCCCGATGCGGAGATGAGGCCTTTCCACGTGCCATTGAACCGTATTTTGACGGGCACGGGTGGGATCAGTTCGGGTCCGATTTTAAGTCCGCTTGGTCTTTGCCCTCTTCCACTTTCCCCTCCCTCCCCCCTCCTTTTCACTTTCGAGTGCTCGTGCCCTGGGCCGATGTTTGGCCTTCTACCCTGAGAGCGTGTCCTGGCGCTATTCCTCGCCGACTGGTGGAAGAAAGGATGGGCACGCCTCCATTTCACTGATGTGGTGAGCCATCGGGCCACCGCCCCTCAAAATTATTGCACCCTGCGAAGCGGAGCCTTCTCAGCGCCTGGTGCGCAACGCAGGGGAGGAGGAGGAGGAGGAGGAGGAGGAGGAGGAGGGGGAGGAGGAGGAGGAGGAAGAGGAACAGGAGGAGGAGGAGGAGGAGGAAGAGGAGGAGGGAGGAGGGGGAGGAGGGGGAGGGGGGAGGAGGAAGGGGAGGAGGAAGGAGAGGAGGAGGAGGAGGAGGAGGAGGAGGAGAGGAGGAGGAGGAGGAGGAGGAGGGGGGGGGAGGAGGAGGAGGAGGAGAAGGAGGAGGACGAGGAGGAGGAGGGGGGCGAGGAGGACAAGGAGGAGGCGGAGGAAAAGGAGGAGGAGGAGGAGGAGGAGGAGGAGGAGGAGGAGGAGATGGGCGATCAGAGAGGCCAGATGCTCCTGAGATGCCTCTCGGAAACCCTTCGGATGTCTTTCGAGAGTGGTTTGGCGTTCTCTTGGGGCGTCTTGGGGGTCTCTTGGCAGTCCCAGGGGCCTCTTGAGGCGTCTTGGGTGCCTCTGGGAGACCTTTTGGAGCCTCTTAGGGGACTCTTAGGGGACTCTTGGGACATCTTGGGAGCATCGTGGGGGCCTCTTGGGGCCTCCTGGGCACTTTTCGGGGCCATCTGGGGGAACCGCGGGGGCCATCTTGGAAGAGATCGATCAATGGAGGGGAGATCCGTTCGTAGGGTCCCCCCCAGGAACCCAATGATTTTGGGCTTCTCGCTGGTGCCTTTTGCCTCGTCTTGGGCTCCTCTGGTGGCATATTGGGGCGTCTTGGGGGTCTCTTGGAAGCCCCTTGGGAACCCCTTTTGGGGCATCTTGGGCGCCTCTCGGGGGCCTCTTGCGGCCTCCCACGCACCTCTTGGGGCCGCCTTGGGGCGCCCTTCGGAGCCTCGGGGGCCTTCTGGGGCCATCTAGGAGGAGATCGATCAAAGGAGGGTGTCTCCTCAATATGGGCTCCCCCCCCCCCAGGAGGCTAACACGTGGCCAACACCTTAGTACACTCAGTGAACGGGGCCGTCTCGCCGAGGCCTCTTGGGGCGTCTCGGGTGCTGCTGGGGGGCCCCTGGGGGCGTCTTGGGGGTCTCCTCGGAGCCTCTTGGGGTCATCGTGGGGGCCTCTTGGGTGTTTCTTGGGGCCTCCTGGGCACCTTTCGGGGCCGTCGTGTGGCACCCTTCGGAGCCTCAGGGGTCATCTTGGGGCCATCTAGGCGAAGATCGATCAACAGAAGGGAGCTCCTCAATTAGGGTCCCGCCCCCCAGGAGGCTAAATTGCGACCCAAACTTTGGTAACACCAATTACTTTGGCCTCGCCGATGCCGTCTTGGACGCTCCAACGTGTCGCGAAACGGGTTGGATAACGAAACGCGCTAAGCCACTCGCGCCCGAAAGGGCTGGTGGGATTATCTTCCCTCCTCCGAAGACGACCAGGGAGTAGCCCGCCCCCTCCGCGTATGATTTTCAAGCTGGGATTCACTATCTGGTACTTCCTATCTGTGATTTGTGTCTCAAATTGTTGACGCTTCGCGTATCCCCACCAGCCCATCCAGAAACGATGCTCAGGGGAGTTGAGGTGATCAGGGAAGTCGGGGAGCATGCAGAATAACAAAGGGCGGTGGAAGCTGTCACAGACCCCGAGAGGGGGAGGATGGAAGAGGAGTCGTCGTCGTCGTCGTCGTCGGAGGAGGAGGAGGAGGAGGAGGGGGAAGAGGAGGAGGAGGAGGAGGAGGAGGAGGACGGAGAAGGAGGAAGAATCGGAGGAGGAGGAGGAGGAGGGGAAGGAGCTTCTTGGGGGTCTTTTGAGGGCCTCTTGGAGGGCTTTTTGGGCGCCTTGGGGCATCTTGGGCGCCTCTTGGGACCCTCTTGAGGCGCTCTGGGGAGCCTTCGGGGCGCTTTTGGGGCCATCTTGGAGGGAGTCGATCAAACAAGAGGGGGGGTTTAATTAGCGTCCCCCCTCGGAAGCCCCTAAAATCGCCTCTTGGACCCCTCTTGGAACGCTCTTGGAGTGCTCTTGGGCGCTCTTGGGGCCGTCTTGGGGCTCTTTTGGGGCTCTCTTGGGGCCCTCTTGGGCCATCTTGGAGCCATCTCCAGGCCTCGGATGCCATCGGAAGCGAAAAGGCGAGAAAGCAAAAATCATTGATTTTCCTTAGGTTTTGGGACGATTTTGGCCTCTTCGGGGCCTCCTTGGGGAGCTGTTTGGCCACTTGGAGTTATCTTGGGGCCGTCTTTGGGCTTCTTGGAACCATCTTAGGAGCCATCGTGAGCGATCTTGCGCTATCTTGAGCCATCTTGGAGCTCATCTTGGGTTCTCTGAGGCGCTCTTGGAGCCGTCTTGGGCCATCTGGGACGCTCTAACTACCCGCGGCCCCCCCCGTCCAGGTCCAGGGGAGGGGGTAGGGGGAGGGGTAAACCCCTCCCCAAGGGGGAAGAGGGAGGGGTGGAAGAGGATCTGCTCTAGACCACCTACGCCCAGAGGGCTGGTGGGACTTGTGTTGCCGCTGCAGCGTTGGCATTTTAGGATCGGTGCTTTGTTCACGTTGTTCAGAATGGCGCTCTAGTCCCCAGCGGGCCTCTTCTCTGGATCCGAGTCTTTCCTCATCATTGTCGCCCCCTCTTTTCCCCTCCTCCGCCTTCCCCTGGTCCTCCTGCTCCTCCCGATCCGTCGGGTCTTTCTGGGAGTTCCAGATCCTCTATGACACGCGTCGGTGGATAGAGAAACATCCGCACAATGGGAAGGGATGGTTGTGAGGGGTAGGATGTCAGATATGGCGCAAGCGCATCTAGCTAAACCCTTCCTTTCCTTCCGTTCCCTCTGCCCTCATCTTTTCTTCCTCCCCCCTCTCCCGTCTCTTCTCCACTGTCCTTCCTTTCTCCCATCTGACCCCGCGTTCATCCCACCCAAAACCCATCCCCGTGCATCCTCCCCTGTCCCCTCTCCATACCTCCTTCGTGTCTCGTCTCCATCCTCCCTATATCCTCGTTTTTTTCTGTCTCTCTCTCTCTCTCTCTCTCCCTCTCTCTCTCTCCCCCCCCCTCATCCCCCCCCCGCGCCTCCCGCCCTCCCTCTCCCCACAAACGCCACCCAAGATGGTCCCAAGAAGTTCCCAGACAGCCCCCCAGGCTTTTGCCCCGACCCTAACAGGCCCGAAGGGGTGCCCAGCATGGCCCGATGAGGGCAATGGCCCCAAGAAGGTCCCAGGACGATCCCAAGAGACTTTCACTCCTCCTCGCCGTCACCATGTCGGATTCCTGTCTCTCGCTGCTCCCTTGTGCAAGATCCAGGGCATGCGTTCCATTGGTTTTCGTTTCATTTCGTTTGTTCCGCCCCTCTGCCCTGCTCCCCACACGATGCCACCCTCCCTCATCAGACTTCCTGTCCTCCGCCCGCCGTCAGTCTACCACGCCCCTTTCGAAGCCTATTTCGCTTGGCCTGCATAATCTTGTACGGTTCTCAGCACGCGTGCCTCTTGTTTTTGCTGATGTTTCCTGGGGCCACTTCTTTCGCGCCAACTGGCGCCAAACTGGCAACCGCTTCAATGTTCTGATTGTGCTGAATTCAGCGAATTCCTGACCATGAGCGGTCATTAGATGCTTCAAGCCTCGCAGGTTCCCGGTCTTCTCGGCGTCGGTATGTTGTGGACATGCTCCAGGAGGGAAGGGAACGTGTTGACGATTCTTTGCCGCTGGTTTCCCTCGTGTGTATCGGTCTCGTCGCTTCAGGCGAGTGCTCGCTTGGCCGCCCCGCTCGTTCTTAGATGAATTCTACAGCAGGACAAGCCATCAAAAACAGGTTAGGAAAACAAGCGACATCGACATACTTGAAAGGGCGGTTTCTGCCTCTGCTGGCGTGTGGGCGGGTGGACGGTTCACCCCCCTTTCCCAACCCAAAATCAAGAGGGGCGGGGAGGGTTCTGGACCCCCCGCCACGAGAATTTATCTCTGAGGCTGCCGCCACTGCCGCCGACCCCAGAAGAGCTTTCATATCCGAATTTAACCAAGTGTGATTTGTTCGACTCTGCGCGCGGCCATCCAGATCGCCCCAAGACGGGTGAATCTACGCGCAAGCGAGCCCGAAGACGGCCCAAGAGGGCTTCAGCTCTCCGATTTGGAAATCTGCATACCTTACTTGCCAGTAGGTTGCTTTGCAGGGGTAATCGTCTCTTCGGGTCCTCCTGGGTGGCCCCTTGGAGGCCTCTTCGGGCGTCTTCGGGGCTTCTCGAGCCGTCCTGCGGCCACGTCGGGCGTTTTGGAGTGTTCTTTTGGCGATTCGGGGCCTCTTCGACCGTCTTGGGGTTGTCTGGGGGCCGTGTTGGCCCATTGTGGGGCCCGTTATCCCTCCATATTGCGTTCGGGCTGGGACTGGGGCATTCGGCGGGACCCCTGCGCTCCCAATCGATCTGACCGGTTTCTGGGGGAGGGGGAACATCTCACACGCCGATGACACCCCAAGGAGTCAGCGGATATCTTGTTTCTCTTGGCATGAAGTCACGTACCTACCTTTTTGTCGGCCCCACCAGCATTAGGTCTGGAGCGCGGGATTTCTCTTGCAGGCTGTGTGGCCCCTAAGAAGCTGTGCCCAGAGGCTCCAGGAGGCTGCAAGTGTCAGATGAAGTGGGGACGTGGTGGGGGGGTCCCAGACGATTTTTGCAGTGTCGGTGCCGTTGAAGAACGTGTGCCCAGACGCTCCAGGAGCTACCAGTGTCAGGTTTGGTGGGGGCGTGGTGGAGGGGGTCCCGGACGATTTCAGGCTGGGTGGCCCCTGAGAACCTGTGCGCAGAGGCTTCAGGAAGCTGCCTGTGTCAGGTGTGGTGGGGGCGTGGTGGGTGGGCTCCCGGACGATTTTTGCAGGCTGGGGGGTCCCGAAGAATTTGTGGCCAGAGGTCCCAGGAGGCTGCCAGTGTCTGGTGTGGTGGGGGGTGGGGGCGTGGTGGGTGGGGTCCCGGATGATTTTTGCAGAGGCTGCCAGTGTCAGGTGTGATGGGATGGTGGTGGTGGGGGGGTCCCAGACGGTTTTTGGAGAGTGGCTGGCGCCTAAGAACCTGTGTGCCCAGAGGCTCCAGGAAGCTGCCAGTGTCAGGTGTGGTGGTGTGGCCAGAGGTTCCAGGAGGCTGCCAGTGTTTGGTGTGGTGGAGGCGTGGTGGGGGGGGGGTTCAGATAGTTTTTGCAGGATGGGTGGCTCATAGGAACCTGTGCCCAGAGGCTACAGGAGGCTGCCAGTGTCAGGTGTGGTGGGGGCGTGGTGGTGGGGGGTCCCAGACGGTTTTGCAGGGTGCGTGGCCCATAAGAATCTGTGCCCAGAGGCTACAGGAGGCTGTCAGGGTCAGGTGTGGTGGGGGCGTGGTGGGGGCGGTCCCGGTGGATTTTTGCAGGGTGGGTGGCCCCTAAGAAGCTGTGCCCAGAGGTCCCATGAGGCTGCAGGGTCAGGTGTGATGGAGGCGTGTTGGGGGGATCCCCGTATGATTTTTACAGGGTGGGTGGCCCCTGAGATCTTGTGCCCAGGCTCCAGGATGCAGCCAGTGTCAGGTGTGGTTGGGGCGTTGTGGGGGGATCCCGGATAATTTTTGCAGGGTGGGTGGCCCCTAAGAACTTGTGCACTGTGCAGTGTCAGGTGTGGTGTGGGCGTGGTGGGGTGTTTTGGGGGCTGTTTTGGCGTCTCTTAGTTTTTTTCTTGGGCCTCGTGGGGAGCTGGGGCCTGTTGGAGGTCTCTGGGGGTCGTTCGTGCCTCTCGGGAGCCGTTTTGGGGCCCCTTGGGCCGTCTCGGGCGCCTCTTGGGCCGTCTTGGGGCCCTCTTGGGCCATCGTGGGGGCCTCTTGAGTGCCTCTTGGGCCGTCTTGGGGCGATCTGGGGGGCGTCTTGGGCCGTCTTGGAGCGTCGGGAAGGCGAGAAGTTGTTGATGCTGACAGTATACGTTCTACGCGGGGAACTCCCCGATTTTGGCCTCTTGGGGCTCCCTTGGAAGGCCTCTTCGGGTGCCTTGAGGCGAAAAAAGGGGGCCCTGGGACGGTCTTGGGGCTATCGTGGGCGTCTTGTAGCCCTCTGGAAGCCCTCTGGAAGCCCTCTGGAAGCCATCAGGAGCCGTCTTGGGGCCCTCTGGAAGCCATCAGGAGCCGTCTTGGTCCTCCAGGCGCGCTCGGGACCCAGCGGCCCCCAGCGGGCCGAGGGTTTGGCGGGATCAGATTTCTATGTGTAGATGTATTCGTTGATCTATCTATTTATACACATACATACACACATATACACATCCATCCATCCATCCATCCATCCATCAATCCATCCATCCATCCATACATACATACATACATACATGCATACATGGAGACATGCAGGCATGCATCCATGCATCCATGCATACACGCATACACGCATACACGCCTACACGCATACACACATACACATACATATACATATACATATACATATACATATACATACACATACACATACGCATACACATATACATACACATACACATACACATATACATATACATAAACATATACATATACATACATGCACACGTACGTACATACATACATACATGCATGCATACTAACACATACAGACATACATACATGCATGCACCCATACACACATGCGTACATGCATGCACATACACGTGTACATACACATACACATATACATGTACATATACGTACACATGTACATATACATATAGACACATACATACATATATATACACACATACATATACATTTACACGCACATGAACATACGTATTTACACATCCATACACGTATACGTATACGTATACATATACCTAGACGTATACATACATACACATGTACATGTACATTCACATGTACATGTACATACACATATACATACACATATACACATACACATTTACAGTTGCATAACCATAAGCAGTGACCTATATATATATGCATATACATTCTACATATGTGCATACATATACATGTACACATACATGTACACATGCCCATGCATATCCATATACAGATCCAACTACATGTACGCATACACATGTATATACAATGCATATACACATATATATATATATATATATACATTTCCACACACACATATACCCATACACATGAACATGCACACACATAGATATACATATACATATACATATCCGTAAGGGCTTCGCCCCCTGCCGCCGGCCCCCTCTCTCGGAGAATGGGCCATGGAAGAGCTAAGTCATGAGGCCTTGGCGCTGTCGTGAAGCAGTATCGAAACTTCATGCGAAGCCGATTCGCAATCAGCAAAACCAACTGATCACAAGAGGGGTTACCACACCTGGCGATTGGTAAGACGTGTATGGTTTACGGGCTTGGTTACCACACCTTGCGATTAAAGGGCCGAGGGAGTTCTCGCAGTTTGGGTTACCACGCCTTGCGATGGATGTGCGTGAAGGGTGGCACCGAATTTCAGAAATGTGCCAAATCCTTTGTGTTTTTGGACCCTGACCCGCGGATCTGCGTAAAGGGGTGGCACCGAATTTCAGAAATGTGGCAAATCCCATGTGTTTTTGGACCCTGACCCCGCGGATCTGCGTGAAGGGGTGGCACCGAATTTCAGAAATGTGGCAAATCCCATGTGTTTTTGGACCCTGACCCCGCGGATCTGCGTGAGGGGTGGCACAGAATTTCAGAAATGTTGCAAATCCCCTGTGTGTTTGGACCCTGACCCAGCGGATCTGCGTGAGGGGTGGCACCGAATTTCAGAAATGTGGCAAATCCCTGTGTTTTTGGACCCTGACCCCGCGGATCTGCGTGAGGGGTGGCACCGAATTTCAGAAATGTGGCAAATCCCATGTGTTTTTGGACCCTGACCCCGCGGATCTGCGTGAGGGGTGGCACCGAATTTCAGAAATGTGGCAAATCCCCTGTGTTTTTGGACCCTGACCCCGCGGATCTGCGTGAGGGGTGGCACCGAATTTCAGAAATGTGGCAAATCCCTTGTGTTTTTGGACCCTGACCCCGCGGATCTGCGTGAGGGGTGGCACCGAATTTCAGAAATGTGGCAAATCCCTGTGTTTTTGGACCCTGACCCCGCGGATCTGCGTGAGGGGTGTCGATTTCGAGCCCCCCCAGCAATTCAGACAACGCGCCCAGGAGACGCTAAAAATCTGGTTTGGGCCTCCCCCCCCCTCGCGCGGTCAATCAACTAGTTACAGTAACCAGCAAGAAGCAGAACTGTAACACTGGAAACTACAAGCTACAACTGGTACTGGAAACTGCGAGCCCGCGCCTCGCAGCCTGGTGGCCCCACAAGGGGGCCGGCGGATACATACACATATACATATACATATACATACACATATACATATACATATACATATACATATACATATACATGTACATATACATATACATACACATATCCATGTACATATACACATACGTATACATATACATATACATATTCATATTCATATTCATATACATATATATACATATATATACATTTACATACACACATACATATACATATACATATACGTATGCATATACAGATGCATATCCATACACATATACACATACACATACACATACACATACACATTCACATGTCCGTACACACATACACATACATATACCTATACCTATCTCTTTACATGCACATATAATGTACGTACACATGTACACACATGTACATTTTTACAAGTATTCAGCAATATATGTATACATGTACACACATACATATATATATATGTATATATATATATATATATATATATATATATATATATATATGTTAGTGCGGAGTATGCTTGCAGACGGGCACGGGATTGAGGGGCCCAGCTGGTCTTTGTCACGCTCCCTTGTATTCCATTATATATTTGCTCAAGCTTTCACGGGCTCGCTCGCACGCGCCCCCTTCGCGAGGTTCCTCGCCGCCGCGGCGGCCGGGCTTCCCATCGGCAGCGGCGCCGGTTCCTGGCGCGTCGGCGGCCCTGCGGCTCGCGGCTGGGCTGGCCGCCGGACATGTCGGGTGGTGGCGCGCCCGGCTCCAGCAGCGGCCTGGACCCGGCCGTGGAGGAGGTGATCCTCCTCGAGCAGCTCGAGGAGCACGGCGACGTGGCCGAGTCGGACTTCGAGCTGGAGCTCCTCAGGCACCAGCTCGATTTGCGGGCGCAGGCCGGAGCCACGGTGGAGTGGGTGACGCCTGCGGTCGAGGAGGCCGGCGGCGGCGCCTACATCGACGCTGGCTCGCAGCTTCCCGGGGTGTACGCAGCGGGCGGTGGCGCCGCACCTCCGTTGGGAGGGCGCCTCCCAGGGGCCGGCGACGCGCGCCCGGTGGGAGCTCCTGAGGCGGGCCGGCCATCCTCCTCGCGGCCTTCGATTCGCGAGGACCCGCTGACCATCGTCGTCCGGTCGTTCTTGGACGTGGCGGTGCGGCGCCAGTGGATCTCCGCGGACCTGGGCGAGGACGTGGCATCGTTCCGCATGCGGGTCGGGCGCCCCACCTGTACGCCGAGGGAGGACATTGTGCTGATGGTTCACAACCGGCTGATGCTGGACGGGAATCCTCTCAGGACCTATACGGCATCGGGGCCGAGTCCGAGGTCTTCGCGACCCGCAAGGTCCGCGGAGGCGCCGAGTCAGGCGATTCAAGCGTAGGGCCTGACTCCCCTCTGGGTTGGGTGTGTGGCCAGTGCCGCTCGTGGAACAGGTGCGGGCTTGAGTGCCACCTGTGCGGGGCGGCCAACCCCGACATGGACCTGGACAGCAGCGAAAGCGACGAGGCGTCCGACATCGTGGCGGAGATCGATGCCGCGGGTGGCGCCGACGAGGAGCTGATCGACCCGCCGTCCGTGGAGGCCGCGCCCGGGCCCTTCTTCGTGGGCGTCCTCGATCAGAACGGGACGTTCTGGACGGAGCCGCTGGGCGGAGGCGCCGGTGGTGGAGGCGGGGAGGTCCGCGTGAGGACTGGCGCCGTGCTGCCAGAGATCCTGTCACAGGAGGCGACTCCCATCAACGGGCACTACACCTCGGCTGCTCTGTCCCTCGCTGAGAGGGCCGCCGCGGACGACGCCCTGATCGACGATGGTGGTCCGTCCCTCCCCGGTGATGACGAAGACGATCCCGCCCAGTCCAGCGGCGGTGACAGCCGCGGTGAGGGCAGCCCGCCGCCGGCCGCCAGTGGTGGCCCTGCCAGCCCACCTAGCCCGCGCTACATCCCTTTCCCGGGGGTCAGCGAGGCGGAGGTGGCGTACCGCATGCGGGCCCAGAACCTCGACCGGGAGACCGCGACCGCCATCGTGGCGGATGGGGCCTTTTTCTGGTGCGGCTTCTGTGGGCTCATGGGAGACAGCCAAGACGAGGCGTGCGGCATGTGCCGCCGGCGCTATCCGATCTCGGCTGAGACGCCCAGCCCGCCCGCAAGCGACGTCGGGGAGGCCCGCATGATCCTGATGGCACCGCTCAACCAGGGGATCCCCGAGCAGGAGCCCGGAGCCGATGCAGGCGTGATCGTGGAGGAGGGGTTCGGCCTGGCCTTGAATGGCCACCCGGCCGCGGTGCCGCGCCCTGGCCGCCGCATGCTCCACGTGGCGCAGTTGATCGACGGGAACGAGGTCGCCCTTGACAACCCGGCTGATGAGTGGTCGCGGTTGGGGACGGCAGGGGCAGCGGCTTCGGCTTCGGCGGGCTCGGTCCAAGATGACGGCGACGGAGCATCGCTGGACCAGCCGCCGCGCTCGCCTCGGGGCCCCCCGGCGTCCGCGGAGGTCAACCCGAGCGACGTCGTGGAGGACGCCGCGTCGCCGTTGGGGTGAAGGCCCGGGCCGGCGGCGAGGCTGGTCGACTCGACGCTGGAGGCCCAGACCCGGTGGGCGGTGATGAGCGAGTGAGGCGCGCGGCGATGCTGCCGCTGTTCCCCATTCCTCTGTCGCCGGCGCCCACCGTTCCGAGCGGGCGTGGCCGGCAGGCGTCTTGCCTGAGGGGCCACTTGCGCCGACTGAATGCAGATGTCAATGCAACTGTGAAAGCTTTGAATTGGATGGCTGGGGACCGGCACTCACCCGAGTACGGGCCGCCGCGAACCCAGGAACAGGCTAGTGTGCATGCGCGCGTCCGGGATAGGATTTCTTCCCTTTTGGATTCTGGCGTCGCGATCCCTAGTCAGCGAGCGGCTTTTCGTGAGCTGCTGCGCGGCCGGGCAGTCTATGACTCTGAGCCCGGTGGACACAACCTTGCCAGTTTCTCTAATGTCGCCGCGGTGAGCCTGCCTGATAGCCTCGAAGGTGCCCCTTTGGTACACGAGGTGGTGGGCCCAGCGGCGAGCCAGTGCCTAGAGCAGAACTACGAGCGCATGCTGCGCCCACTTTCGGACACTTTGGAGCGTGGCGAGTCGCTGCCTCCCATTACTCCCTACTGGGACCCTGTGCTTTCCCGCAGCCGCCGCAAGTTCTTGCGGCTCATGCGGGCCCTTTTCCGCATCGGCCTGGTCGCGCTTTTGCCTGCTGGTTCGTCGCGGGAGCGAGTCGGAATGTTCTTCGTGAAGAAGACGGGAAAAAGTAAGAGTAGGCTCATAATTGATGCACGTCGTGCAAATCGGCGCTTCGCTGACCCTCCTGGAGTCCATCTCTGTTCGTCCGAGAGTCTCGCTAGGATCGAGGTCTCTCTGCCCAGTGGTTGCTCAAGTCTCTCTCCCTCTCAGCTTCGTAGCGCCCAGTTGTCCCTGGGGCTGGCGGATGTAAAAGACGCTTTCCATCGTTTCCGACTCCCGGCGGGGCTGGCCAGTTATTTTGGGCTGGGGACTGCCACGGCGGGGGAATTGAGCGTGGTCGGCCATGTGATTGGAGGGAGGACCCTTGGAGTTGATGATCAGGTTGATATCTGCTGGGCTTCGTTACCAATGGGTTTTCTTGGTCTCTCTACTTCTGCCAGCAGGCCGGAGAGCATCGTTTGTCTGAGGTCCCGGGTCTTAGAGGTTCAGTGCTTCTCCAAGATCGAGGGAGGCCTGGTGTCTTCAGCTTTTCGGAGGGCGAGAGCGTCGAGAAGGATCAGGAAGCGCTCGAGGGCTCAGGGGTGTGTCACTACATCTATGTCGACAATCTTGGGATTCTCACGTGTGATCCTGCCCATGCGGCGTCCATCCTGTCCGACGCAGCCAGCCGTTTCGAGAGCGCGGGCTTGGTGACCCACGAGCACGAGGTGAGCGTCACATCTTCGAAGGCCCTGGGAACTCATCTGGATCTGGTGGGGCTTGGGGTCTCGTTGTCACCATCACGCTTGTGGAAAGTTCGACAGGGGGTCCTGTTTGCCTTGTCGTGTCGGAAGTTACCGGGCCGTGTCAAGGAAGTGTTGCTTGGGCATCTCACCTTCTGCGCCCTGATCAATCGGAGCATGATGAGTGTGTTCAGAAGCATCTACGCCTTCATAGGTAAGTACTATGCCACTCCCATGCCATTGTGGGACACAGCGAGGCAGGAGATGCTGGCCGCGGCCTCCCTGCTCTTCTTGATGGATGCCTCTTGGTCGTTGCCCTGGGCCCCAAATGTCGTGGCCACGGACGCGTCGGAGGAGGGGTTCGGGGCCACCGTCTCTACCTGGGACCCCCGGGACGTCGCGACGGTGGGGGGGATCATGGAGAAGGGCCGCTTTCGGAGGCTTCCTGGAGTGTCGGCCCGGTCGCGCTTCTTCGGGACCTTAGAGGATCTGGAGTCCGATCTGGGGGACGACGACCTCGACCGACCATATGACGTCGACACGGGGTTCCCTGGGGCCCCTCACAGGCTGCTTTCGGAGGCCCGCTGGAGTACCCTACTGGCTGGCCCTTGGAGGTACTTTGACGAGGGCATCTTTACCCTGGAAGCTAGGGCCCTGGTGCTAGGTTTTCAGGCCCTGGCGAGCGAGTACCAGGTCAGGAACGCCCGCTTGCTGTTCTTGGTTGACAACATGGGGGTGTGCTTGGCGTTCGCTCGGGGACGAACCTCGGATTTTAGGACATTGATGTGCGTGAGACGCATGGGGGCCTGGTGCCTGTCTCTGGGGCTTCGTGTCTGCTTTCGGTGGATACCCTCGGAGTGGAATGCCGCTGACGAGCCGTCCCGTCGTTTCTCAGTTGAACATGTTGGCTCACACGCTGATCTTGGCTCTGTTCGCGATCCCCCTGCTCTTCACGGACCGCCCGAATGTGACGCTGAACCCGCCGGCTCCAGTCCTGGCGACGGCCGCGCCGCGCTCAGCCCGCTGGGCGGACCGCCCGGCCAGGAGCCCAACGTCTCTGACAACGCCGACGGCGAGGCCCCGCGCTTCCCGACCATCCAGGCTGGGGCGGGACAGTCCTCAAGCTCGGGTTCCAGGTCGACACTGGCTGCTTCGCGGGCCTCTCGGCGAGGCTGCCGAGGCGGGCGAGCCGGCGGTGCGGCCGCGTCGAGGTCCTGGTGGCGTACCTGGCCGGTTGCTCCGCCGCCCGGACTTCCGCTTCCTGAAGGACGCAGGCTGCAAGGGCCGCGGGGGGCTGCAGCATGTCGGGAGCCTGACGCCGCCCGGGCTGAGCAGCTACATGACAACGCCAGCGGCGCCGCGGTCGCGGGCACGGCATCGGGGCACCTCGTGCGGCGGTCCCTCTGCCTCATGGACCTGCTCGGGCTTCGCGCCAGCGAGCCGGACCCGCCGTGTGTTCGTGCTGAACATGGGCATCTACAAGCACAAGGCCAGGGTCTTCAACTTCTTCTTCAACAGCTACCCGCGCCAGTTCATGGCGTGGGACACTTCACGGCGGCGCCTCCATCCGCTGTTTCTGGGAAAGCTCTCCGACGCCGCCATCGTCGCCGCCGGGAAGTATTGCATTTGGGCCAGGATCAAGAGCAGGAAAAGGTGGAAGGCGGACCTACGCGCGCTAGTGTACTGCAGCACAAGCCTTGTCAAGCACACCTCCGAGCAGCAGCTGATCGTCTCGTCGGCGTCTCACGGGTGCAAGCGGGAGCCCCCTCCCGGGCCCCCTTTGTGCGACCAGATCGACCCCTCGGCCAGCGGACTGCCCGACATCCTGAGCTCGGCCCCAAAGAATCGACGCCTTACCTCGCTGACCTTTTTGGGGGTACAGGCGGAGTGGGTCGCGCAGCAGGTAGATGCGGTATCCGGGCCAGGCTGTGGGACAAGTCGGTTTCAGACGCCTTGGATCTGACACTTTTGAAGAACATCCAGCTTCTCTGCTCAGAGGCCAAAGCACGCAAGTTAGTCGCAGCCATGATCGCTATCGAGTGCCGGTCTTGGGGCATCGCTCGCAATCGAACCAATGTGATCCGTTCGCGACTGGGGCCCTGGGGAGTTACGAGTCCAGCCAAACCTTTTTCAATTAATGACCTGGAAGCCCTCAGGAGCGGAAATCTCCAAGCTCAGCGAATCCTCAAGTTCATTCGGTACATCCACGCTTTGGGTATCCCTTGGGCCGTCGAGAATCCCAACACCAGCATCCTTTGGTGGGTTCCTGGCTTTCTGGCGCTCGCAAAAGACCCCAAGGTGTCTGTTAAGGTTATCGACCAGTGTGCGTTTGGAACACCATGGCGAAAACGAGCTCGTCTCATGTTTGGCAATTGCGACCCCTTTGATATCAGCTTGTGCGACCAATACGTGTGCCACGGTCAAGGGACATGCCTTTTCTCTGGAAAGCGTCATGTAGAGCTAGAAGGCAAACGTATGACGTATCAGGCTCAGACATGCCCTCCACGCCTCTCCCAGCTTCTGGCTAACATACTATGCAGTACTGCAGTCTATCAGCGCGCTCACCACTATGGGCATACATATCCACTGTGATCTACCTCTCCTTCATCAACTCATAAGCTCACTACCCTTTTGGGACGACTTGGGAATCAGCGTTCGCCTTTGGCCGAGTATATACTCATTGCATTCTCACGTCCGTTTGTGGGCCAGCGCGTGAAGACGGTGGCTGAGTTGATTAGACATATTGCTGTTGAAAAAGAAGAAGCGAAGGCCTCTCATGTTAGTGCGGAGTATGCTTGCAGACGGGCACGGGATTGAGGGGCCCAGCTGGTCTTTGTCACGCTCCCTTGTATTCCATTATATATTTGCTCAAGCTTCCCTCCCCCCTCTCCCCCTCTTGCGCCGTGTCGTTTCGACTCCACGTTTCAAAAGGAATCAGCGTTCGCCTTTGGCCGAGTATATACTCATTGCATTATCACGTCCGTTTGTGGGCCAGCGCGTGAAGACGGTGGCTGAGTTGATTAGACATATTGCTGTTGAAAAAGAAGAAGCGAAGGCCTCTCATATATATATATATATATATATATATATATATATATATATTCGCGGCCGGGGGGGGGCGGGCGACTGCCTGTTCTTCCCACGGGTGCCCGCTGGGGGTTGTGGGGGGTTTAGAGCTCCCGAGGCGGCCCAGGCCCGCCCCGAAACAGGCCACGACAGGCCAAGCGGGTCCCGAGAGGGCCCAAGACGGTCCCAAGAGGTCTTCGAAAACGCCCAAGATGCCCTCAGACAGCCGACGAGGATTCCAAAACGCTCTGGGACGGAGTTGAGAGGCTCCGCAAGAAGGCTCTGGGAGGCAACATTCATTAATTTCGCGATGGTTTTTTTCAAGATTTTGGCGTTCTCGCTTTCCCCGATTTCCAGCGCTCCCTCACGGCCTCAAAGGCCCTGAAGATCTCGCCAAGACGGCCCACGAGGCCGCGCAGAGGGCCCCAAGACGGCCCAGGAGGCTCCCCAAACAACCCAAGTGTGGCCCAAGAGCGCCCCAAGAGGGTGCCCAGAGGGGTCCCGAGGCGGCCAGGGCCCGCCCGGAAGCAGGCCACGACAGGCGAATAGGGTCCCGAGAGGGAGAGCTCCCAAGAGGCCCCGAAGACGCCCAAGCTGCCCTCAAGACAGTCGACGAGGATTCCAACACGCTCCAGGACGGACTCAAGAGGCTCCCCAAGAGGGCCTTGGGAGGTTTTTTGCAGGATTTTGGCGTTCTCGCTTTCCCCGCTTCCCAGACCCCTCACGGCCTCGGAGGCACTTCAGATCGCGCCAAGACGGCCCACGAGGCCCCGAAGCGAGCCCCAAGACGGCCCAGGAGGCTCTTGAGACAACCCAAGTGTGCCCCAAGAGCTCTCCAAGAGGGGGCCCAGAGGGGGCCCGCCAACCGATATTTCAAGGTTTATGGCCCTTGAGGCCCCCAGTAGGCCCCGGGAAGCCACCAAGAGGCTCCGACGAAGCCCCGTGAGGCGCCCAAGAGGCCCCCCAATGGGCTCCCAGGGAACGCCCAAGAGACCCCCCAGCACACCCCAAGAAATCATGTCCACAGAAGGTCTTCCAGGGACGTGGTTCATCATGGGCCCGAGAGTTCGGGGAGGCCCCCAAGGGGCCCCCAGGGAACGCCCAAGAGGCCCCCCAACACACCCCAAGAAATCACGTCCACAGAAAGTCTTCCGGGGACATGGGCCCGAGAGTTCCCAGAGGCCTCCAAGGGGCCCCTAGGGAACGCCCAAGAGGCCCCCCAACACACCCCAACAAATCATGTCCCCAGAAAGCCTTCCGGGGACATGGTTCATCATGGGCCCGACAGTCTCCGGAGGCTCCGAAGTACCATCACGCTACCGGAGAGCTGTCTGGGAAGTTGATTGGGAGTATGACTGATCGCCTTCTCGCGGCCCCCCTCAAATCGTTTCGCACAAAGTCGCCCCAAGTGCCTTCTTGAACCGACGACGACGACGACGACGAAGACGATGAAGCGACGACGACGACGACGACGACGACGGCGCACCCCAAGAGGCGACGACGACATTACGACGACGACGACGGCACGCCCCAACAGGCTCCCCAAGACGCCCCCCAAACCCATGTTCCCAGAAGGCCTTCTGGGAACCCGATTTATCCGGCTTCCGCCCCCCTACGCAACCATTTTCCACGAGGGCCTTCTGGAGTGCGGATTGACATGCGTGGACTGTGGCCCTCTACGTCATTGGAGCAGAACTCGCTGGGGCCTGCTAGAACCTGAGCGCGCGCGAAGCGCGCGCGATGGTTCTAGCATAGATGAGTATATGTATGTATGTATGCATGCATGTATGTATGTGTGTATGCTTGTATGTTTGTGTATATAACGTATGTAATGTATTCAATGTATGTATGGATGCATGCATGTATGCATACATGCATGTATGTATGTATGTATGTATGTATGCATGTATGTATGTATATATGTATACATATATGCCTGTACGTATGGATGTATGTATGTGTACGTATGCATGTATACATGTATGTATGCATATGTGCATGTATGTATGCACGAACGTATGTATGTATGTATGCATGCATGCATGCATGCATGCATGTGTGTACGCATGTATGTGCGTACGTGCGTACGTATGTGTGTATGGATGGATGCCTATATGTATGTTTGTGTGTATGTATGACTGCATGCATGCATGTATGTATAACGGTATGTATGTATGAATGCATGTGTGTATGCATATATGCATGCATGTAACTATGTATGTGTGTATGCATGTAATTATGCATGCATGTATCTATGTGTGTATGTATGTATGTATGTATGTATGTACGTACGTACGTACGTACGTACGTACGTACGTATGTATGTATGTATGTATGTATGTATGTATGTCTGTATGTGTGCATGTGTGTATGTGTGTGTAAATATGTAGGTAGGTAGGTGGGTAGGCAGGTGGGTAGGTGTGTATGCATGCATGAATGTATGTACGTACGTCTGATTGTATGTATGTCTGCCTGTCTGTCTGCCTGTCTGTCTGTCTGTATGCATTCATGCATGCATGCATGGGTTTATGTATGTATGTATGTATGTATGTATGTATGTATTAATGCACTGTAATGCAATGCAATGTAATGTAATGTAATGTAATGTACTGTAATGTAATGTAATGTAGTGTAGTGTAGTGTAATGTATGCATGCATACATGTATGTATGTATGCATGCATGCATGCATGCATGCATGTGTGTGTATGTAGTTTGTATGTATGTGTGTATGTGAGTATGCAGTATGTCTGTATGTATGTATGTATGTACGTCTATGTATTTATGTATGGATGGATGTATGGATGTATGTATGTATAGCTGTATACATGTGATGTATATATGTCTGTATGCATGCATGTATGTATGTATGTAGGTAGGTAGGTATGTAGGTAGGTATGTAGGTAGGTAGGTTGGTAGTTTGGTAGGTAGGTTGGTAGGCAGATAGGTAGGTGGGTAGGGACATCCCCGTGCACGAGGCCCGGGCGCCCGAGGCCTGGGGCCCGAGCGCGCATGGGAGGACCAGGGTTTCCCAGACCGCTCCCAGAGCACCCCGGAGCTCCCAGACTGCCCCAGACTGCCCCAGACTGCCCCAGACAGCTCCCAGAAGCCTTAGGGGATTTCGACAAGCCCCTCCAAGACAGCCCAGATAGCCACAACGTGGCCCAAGATGGGTTCGAGACCGCAAATACACAGCCCAAGAGTTCTCCTAGAGGCTTCAAGAGACCTCCGATAGTCGTCCCGACAGAGCCCGAACAGGCCGAAATCCTAGATTTTTATTTGTTTCTTATGTTGCTCGGTGTCTCGCGTTTTCGACCTTCCGACGCTCCACGACAGCCGACGACGCCCCCAAGACGGCCTCAATGCCGCCGAAAAGGCCCCCAACATAGCCCCAAGACAGCCCCAGGGAGCCCGCAAATTGCCCGGGACGAGCCTCAGACGGCCCAAGAGAGCCCCAGGACAGGCCCAAGCTGGGCCAAAGAGCAGGAGCGGAAGGCCCCAAGGCGCTCTTAGACGGCTATGATGGCCCCAACGCGGCCCCAGATGGGCCCCACGCGGCCAGTACAGAGCCCAAGAACCCTCCAAGAGGCCCCAAGAGAGTACCGAGAAGCGTCCCGAGAGAGCCCGAAGAGGGCCATATCCTTGAATTCCAATTGTTTTTTCAATTTGTTTCGCTTTCTCGCGTGACGGCCCCGGAGAGCATGACTACTGCGCAGGAGCAGCCCAAAATTGCCCAAGAGAATCCCAGGAATGGCACCAGATGGGCCCCAGAGCAGGAGCGGGAGGCCCCAGGGCGCTCCAGGACGGCCGAGATGATTCCAACGTGGCCCAAGAGGAGCTCAAGGCGGCAAACACACAGCCCAAAAGGCCTCCAAGAGGGCCCGAGAGAGCTCCGAGAGACGTCCCAAGAGAGCCGAAAGAGGCACACATCATTGATTTCCATTCGATTGTTCTATATTTTACGCTTTCTCGCGCTCTCGAGCTTCTAATGCTCGAAGACGGGCGCAGACGCCCCCAAGACCGCCCCGAGACCGCCGAAGAGGCATCCAAAAGAGCCCCAAGACGGCCCCAGGGAACCAGTAAATTGTCCAGGAGGAGCCCCAGGCGGCCCAACATAACCCCAGGACAGGCCCAAGAGCGCTCCAAGACGGCCCAGATGGCCCGGGCCTCCCCCCTCCGTCCCTCCTCCCCTCCCGCCCCCTCCCCTTGCCTCAATTTCCTCCTCTCTCCTCTTCCTCCCCTCACCCCTCTGTTTTCGTGCTTCTCCTTCCTCTCCTGGGACGGCCCCACCAGAGCCAGACAGGCCCAGCCAGAGCGAGCGGGGCATCGCTATACCCTATCATTTTACACATTGCTTTCCCCCCCCAAAGGGCGGCCCCACCAGAGCGAGAGCGTTCTGACTACGCGTTTTTTGCGTCGATGGCATGGGCCCGAGAACGCTGGAAATAGTCGTTGTGACCACACCGGGGCTTACAGCGGCACCCGTGCCTCATCTGCGACTAGAACCCAAGCGCGCGTAGGGCGCGTGGTTATAGTATGTGTAAGTGTAACTGTATGTATGTATGTGTGTGTGTGTGTGTATGTATGTATGTATGTATGTATGTATGTAGGTAGGTAGGTAGGTAGGTAGATAGGTAGGTAGGTATGTATGTATGTATGTACGTACGTACGTATGTATGCATGTATGTATGTATGTATGTATGTGTGTATGAATGCATGTATGTATATCTGTATGTATATATGTATGTTTGCATGTATGTATGTATGTATGTTTGTTTGTTTGTTTGTTTGTATGTATGTATGTATGTATGTATGTATGTATATGTATGTATGTATGTATGTATGTATGTATGCATGCATGTATGTATGTATGTATGTATTAATGTATGTATGCATGTATGTATGTATGTCTGTCTGTCTGTCTGTATGTATGTATGTATGTATGTATATATGTATGTATGTTTGTATGCCTGTATGTATGTATGCATGCATGCATGCATGTATGTATGTATGTATGTATGTATGTACGCGTGTGTATGTATGTATGCATGTACGTATGTATGTATGTATGCAATGTAATGTAATACAATGCAATGTAAATGTACATGTACATGTACATGTAATGTAATGTAATGTAATGTAATGTAACGGAATGGAATGGACTGTAATGGAAGTTCATGTAATGCCATGCCATGTCATTTATGTATGTATGTACGTATGTATGTATGTATGTGTGCACGTATGTATATATGTGTATGCATGTATGTATGTATGTATGCATGTACTTACGTACGTACGTACGTATGTATGTATATATGTATGTATGTATGTATACATGCAAATATTCATGTATGTATGTATGTATGTATGTATGTATGTATGTATGTATACATGTATGTATGTATGTATGTATGTATGTATGTACAAATGTAGAACTATATGTATGAATGTATGTATGCATGTGTGTATGTATGCATGTAGGAATGTAGATAGGTCGGTAGGCATATATATCTGATGGTCGTCGTACGAATCCAGGGGGGGGGGGGCAAGAGGCTTTTTTTTATTTATTTTTTTTTCTCTCGGAAGCAGTGTTGACCCATCTCGGGGGCTGGTTTGGCGTCTCTTGGTGTTTTTTTTGGGGGGCTCTTGGGGAGCTGGGGGCTGTTGGAGGCCTCTGTGGGGTCCCCCCCCTGGTCCGTTTTGGGAGCCCCTTGGGCCGTCTTGGGGGCCCTTTTGGACCGCCGATGGGGACCTCTCGGGTGCCTCTTGGGCTGTCTTGGGGCGATCTGGGGGGCGCCTTAGGCCGTCTTGGTGCGTCGGGAAGGCGAGAAGCTGTTGCTGCTGAGCCTGTACGCTTTACGAAGGGAGCTCCCCGATTTGGGCCTCTTGGGACTCCCTTGGAGGGCCTCTTGGGGTGTCCTGGGGGCTGGTTTGGCGTCTCTTGGTGTCTTTGTTTGGGCCTCTCGGGGAGTTGGGGCCTGTTGGAGGCCCCTGTGGGGGTTCATGTTGCCTCTCGGGGGCTGTTTTGGGCACCCCTTGGGCCGTCTTGGGCACCTCTTGGGCCGTCTTGGGGCCCTCTTGGACCCTCGGTGGGGGCCTCTCGAGTGCCTCTTGGGCTGTCTTGGGGCGATCTGGGGGGCGCCTTGCCGTCTTGGTGCGTCGGGAAGGCGAGACGTTGTTGCTGCTGAGCCTGTACGCTTTACGAAGGGAGCTCCCCGATTTGGGCCTCTTGGGGCTCCCTTGGAGGGCCTCTTGGGGTGTCCTGGGTGCTGTTTTGGCGTCTCTTGGTGTCTTTTTTTGGCCTCTTGGGGGGCTGGGGCCTGTTGGAGGCCTCTCTCGGGGGCCGTTTTGGGCCCCCCTTGGGCCGTCTTGGGCGCCTCTTGGGACGTCTTGGGGCCATCTTGGACCGTCGATGGGGGCCTCTCGAGTGCCTCTTGGGCTGTCTTGGGGCGATCTGGGGGGCGCCTTGGGCCGTCTTGGTGCGTCGGGAAGGCGAGAAGCTGTTGCTGCTGAGCCTTTACGCTTTACGAAGGGAGCTCCCCGATTTGGGCCTCTTGGAGCTTCCTTGGGGGGCCTCTTGGGGTGTCCTGGGGGCTGTTTTGGCGTCTCTTGGTGTCTTTGTTTGGGCCTCTTGGGGAGCTGGGGCCTGTTGGAGGCCTCTGTGGGGGTCCTTGTTGCCTCTCGGGGGCCGTTTTGGGCCCCTCTTGGGCCGTTTTGGGCGCATCTTGGGCCGTTTGGGGGCCCTCTTGGGCCGTCGTGGGGACCTCTCGAGTGCCTCTTGGGCCGTCTTGGGGCGATCTGCTGGGCGTCTTGGGCCGTCTTGGTGCGTCGGCAAGGCGAGAAGCTGTTGCTGCTGAAACTGAACGTTTTACGACTGGGATTTTGGAGACTTTGGCTTCTGGGGGCTGCTCTCGGAGGTCTCCTGGGGGGTTTTGTGGGCGAAACGCGGGGCCTCTGGAACTGTGTTGGGGCCATTGTTGGCATATTGTAGCCCTCTTGGCCCAGCTTGGGGCCCCCTGGAAGCTATCAGGAACCGTCTTGGAGCCTCCAGGCGCGCTCAGGACCCAGCGACCCAGCGGCCCCCAGCGGGCCGAAGGTCTGGCTGGATCAGTTTTCTTTGTGTATATGTACACACTGTATGAGTACAGCTATGTATTCACATAGATCGATCGAGCATCCGTCCCTGGTGCCAGCTTTTCATCCCAAGCCGTTTCTGGACGGCCCAAAAGCCCAGAAACGGCCCTTGGAGTCCAGAAGTGTCGAAACGCTGTCCGACATGTTCCTTTCACGACGCGAGGGGGTCTCTGTCGCTCAGGCATCGACCCCCGGATATTTCCCGGGGTGCGCTTTCGGCAAGAACTTCGAGGTGATTCTAGCCGTCGCGACGCCAAGCCTCGTAGAGGCCGAAAGAAAGCCAGAGACGCCCAAAGACCTGGATCCTCGTAGTTTTAGTCGTCGATCCTCGGCCAGGGTCTTGCGATCTCCCCATCGTGTATCATCGGGCGCCAGGCCCCGGCGGCAGCCGAGGAGAAACCCAAGGACGGCTCGCCGGCCCCTGCCGCGCTGCGCTGCTCGCTCTCCGTGCTGCTTGGTGCCGCCTCCACGAGGGGAGGGGCCGGCCAGGCCGGGCTTTTCAGCATGAAGAGAAGGGGTCTTTGAGGAAAGGGGTGTTGGACGAACATGAGGATCGAATTTCGAAGTGTTAGGCAGTTCTTGTTCCATGATCGGTTGGCCATCCTAAGGCCCAAACAAAAAACACACTGACAACAATCATCAGCAACGTATATCAACAATCAAAAAGTGTTTCAAGAAAATGTACGAAATCAATCAAAAAACAATATCACATCCAGAGCGCGACGTCGCACAATCAACAAAACAAACAACAGAAAAAAACAAAAAACGCAAACTTCGCGTAGCAATTGCCACTTCAAAGCACGGCTCACTAAGAGGATGGGGCAGTTATTGAATAGAGGGAGGGGCGCAGAGAGAGACGCACATAAGGTTTCGAGCCAGACAAGTAGGTGATGTACGCATCCGCCGATGTTCATAGATTTGTTGTCGATTGTCGTCGACCTTCGACCCTCGACGGCGTTCCTTAGATTTCGGCCTCTAGGTGCCGCCGATGTTGACATTGGTGGTTGCGTCAGTGATGGCATCGCTGGTGTATGCAACGGTGGTTTGCATCGGTGGTTGCATCGCTCTCATGTGCCTCTCTGGTGATGCATCGGTGGTTGCATCGCTCGCATGCAGGTGATCGCATCGGTGATGGCATGGCCCACGCGCATCGGTGATGACTCTCATGTGTGTGATTGCGCTGCGTCGTTCTCATGTGGGTGACTGCATCCTTCATCCGTTCCCATTTTGGTTTAAACTTTGTTCCACGACCGTCTCTCAATGAAGTTTCTTGGCGGCGGGGCGGCCCAGCGGCCCATGTCTCGTCGTCGGCGCGCCTGGCGCGGCGATGCCTGCACGGTCTGGTCGTGGCCAGGGCAGGGGTGGTGTTCAGAAGCGGCCCGCGGCTCGAGGAGTCGTAGGCCGTGGCCCTGTGGCAAGAGTGGAGCCTGCTGTTGAGCAGGCGGTGCAAGGCTCGTCTGCAGGACGTGTCTTGCGGGTCGGATGGCCATCGCTGCAGCACTTTTCGGCACGTGTAATGTTTGGTGGCCACCACAGACATCACAGTTCAGTTGGACTCGCCCTTCTACAGGATCGCCGAGCTGTGCCTTCTTCAGACTTCGAAGAGAAGGCGCAGAGTGCTGGGAAAGGGCATGCTGTCAGAGCTGGCCCAGGTGAGGGATAGAAACTACGGGTCGTACTTGCAGTGCCTGGCCAGTGCCCTACTCCACGTTGATCGGCTTCAACGGCAGATCGTGGAGTCAACGGTTGCAGGCTCCGTGCCGCCTTTGCAATTGCTCGAGTATGAGGATGTTTGCCGCCACGACGAAACTCCCATCGCATTGACGAGGGCTGAGTTCGCGTCCTTCGCTCAACTGCCTGTTGGTGGCCAGCAGATCGTGCAGACCGCCACTGTTGGCCAACAGATCGCACATGCTGTGCCGACACGGCCGTTCAGCAAGCATCCTGGACGTTTTCCTAGCAAAGTCTTGCAGAGCGAGTCCACGTTCGGCATGCTTGTCGACCACGGGGAGTTCATCATGTCGGTCGTTGGGAGCACGTTCGCAATGCCGCAGCTTGTCGACAGGACTTCTGGCGAGTGCTTGTTGTAAGCAGAAAGGTTGCGCAATTGTGTGAGCGATGCGGCCTCGTCGTTCAGGTTCCGAACCCGTGGGGTATGCCATGACAGAGCTGGGCAGAATGATCGATCAGAGCGTGGATTGATGCAACTCCCTGGCAAGAACGGTTGGCGTCATACTCGCAACAAGTGTGAGTTTCACATCATTGTGGTAGGGATGCAGAAAGCTTTCAGCTTTTATGACATATTGATAACTGCACAAATTCATTTCGCCCTGGTTGTGAACGAGGGCACTAACATGATACGATTGGGCAGGGTCGTCGTGGAGAAGGCCAAGGAGCTGTTGGACGTTCGTTTCGGTCGACCTCCACACGATGCGCAACAATTTAAGCGTCAAGTTGCAGCCCTCGGTTTCACGGGAGTTTCGAGGGGCGCCGTGAAGTTGTTGCGCGCCCACGCATTGCCCAACGGTGATTGGCGAGATCATAGAAGTGTGCAAGTGTATCTTCCCCACGGTAGCGTCTACGACAGGGGTGCTCTTGGCGAGATGGTCGGCAACAGTGTCGTTGAGAATTTCTGGAGCGCCCTGGTCCCGATTTGCAACCGACACCGTCTTAAGAGGTGCAAGGAGAGCATCGGCACGTTCGCGATGTTGGAGTCGATCCACGGGCTGCTGACGCACTGCTTCCCCGAGTTCGCGAGGCGGCCGCGGGTGAGCCAGAGGCCTGGTGGCGACGCGGGCGCGCCGCGCCGACGGCGAGGTGCCAATGGACCTGCACCTGCGCCCGGGGCCGCCGCGCCTGGTGAGGCCGCAGAGGGAGGAGGGGGATGAGGGGGAGGAGGGGGAGGAGGAGGAGGAGGAGGAGGAGGAGGAGGAGACGCGCCAGATCCATCACCACCAGGAGCCGCAGTTCATGGCCCAGACGGCGGCGCTCTTGCACCCTGCGTCGCGCCCCCTGATCAGGGCCCCCCTCGCGGCCATGGGCCAGATGGTCAGGGCGCCAGGCGCGACGAGTTCGGCGCTTCGGTTACCAAAGTGTTGGACTTGATTGCTGCTTCACCTGATGGGGGGATTAATCTCATCGTGTTTCGCCAGAGCATGGTGCCATGCTCGCGGCTACTTGGCACCCGCGCTTCTTCCGTCGGCGAAGATGGCGAACTCCGCAGGAGAGCCCGCGGGGCGAAGGTTTGCATGGGCACGACATCTGCAGCTGAAGCCGATCTAGCTCAGTTGTTTCCTGTTCATTGCGCGCTCCAGGTGAACGAGAATAGGTGTTTCAGAGACTTGGACTTGCTTCTGGACAGCGAGAGAATGTGGGAGCACATCGCCCCTCTGCGATGCCAAACAACTCAGCGACGGCTCGATGCATTCAAAGGGTTGGTTTCAACTGCGTGCATCGTCGAATATACCTAGGTGGAAGAGCATTCCTTATATCCGACACGAGTCTTTCTGGCGTTCGCATCCGACGATGGCGCCAGGGTAATATTACGTGACAGTGTTGATCACACATGCCTTTTCGACGATTGGACTCGGGAGCTTGTGGAGACGCACAGTGGTGAGCCAGGAGGTCTCAGAGGGGGGGTGCCGCAGTCTCGTTTGAGAGTCAAAGCCCAATTGGAGAAAATATGCATTTTGAAAATCGAATCGCTTCATGCAGCCTTCCGCCGTCGGGTCCACGTCAGAGGCGCTCAATCCAAAGGCGAGACCTTTCCAGAGCTGTGCGCAGATTGGTTGGTTCAAGCAGCGAGGAGTCGGAGGGATTACATTGAAGACATCTTGAGCACGACGACGGCTGGCGATGGAGCTGATGGCCAGGGACAAGCACAGTTCCAGCGGGCACCGAATGCATGGAACTTGTTCTGTCGTGAATGCAGTGTCGATGCGGTCGGTCGATTCCAGCCTCATCTTCTCAGCCTTGCATACAGATCAATGGGCGGCGACGAGCGTGCGAGCTTGGAGGGGCGCGCTCGGAATGCAGCTGCGCCAGCGCCACCTGGCTCTGTTCGGATCGGTCGCTTCGGAGGGTCATTCAGGGAGCGAGCCAGGGCAGCGGCGCGGCAAAGAGCGCTGGAGCGCACGCAGCAAGTCTCTTCTGCTCTGGCTTTGCAAGGTGATGACGTGCACGAGAGGAGCGCATGTGAGCAAGCTATTGTGGCGAACACCTTGTCCAATCTAGCTTTGACCACATTGCCAGATATGGTGGAGTCGATGGAGAAGGATTTGAGGGCTCTATCTTTGCTTCGAGCTGCTCGTCATCGAGGGGACATGCGACCCCTTGCCCTGTGGACGAACACTGTTGGCGCTCAGCAGAAACAGAAGTTCTTGGATGCGCACCCGCAGCTCGGGTACCTCGCCGACTCCATTGTCATGGTACCGGATAGGCAGGATGTTGTAGTCGAGTATCGTGGTGAACCTGTTCGGTCGGTTTTCGCTAGCAGCACATTGACTCCAGAAGTGCGGGGTCTTGTTGAGACAGACTTCCAGACTAGGTGTCGTCCGATCATGCGCGGCGACGTCCCGAAAGTAGTTGATCCAGCAGAGAAGAAGGCAGCCAAGCCTCCTTGCAACGTCATCGGTATGTGCCTGTGCAGTGATCGGGGCACTGAGGTCTATCGCATGCGCAATGCGTTCTCGAGGCACATGAAGCGCATCATCAACAATGATGCCATGAAGGATCTAGTTGGCGATTGTTCTGTATTCGTTGAGCTGACTGGCTTCAGAGCCGCAGTTCTGATGAATGGCGGCGGCGTTGGCGATGGTGTCATGGCCGAGCTCAGCGCCCTCTTCGGGGACCGCGCCGACGAGCAGAATCGGGCCCTGTGGCATTGCATCGGCAACCAGTCTTGGAACCCGTGCAGGCCAACTTTCCAGATGATGCGGGTGAGGGCCGACGAATACGAAGGTCGTCGTAGCGATGCTCATGTATTTCTTGAGGCTCGGGGCTGCCAC
>CAUYUJ010018921.1:0-12500 GCA_963575745.1 Prorocentrum cordatum
GGTGACAAGGGATGACGGCGACGACGACGACGACGACGACGGCGGCGGCTGCGGCGGCGAGGACGACGACAACAACGACGGCGCGCCTTCGCGCCAGGCGCCAGCGGTATCTCTCTGAGACACAGACCAGGATGAGGGAGGATTAGGAGGAGCAGCAGATTGGCCGGTGGGGTAGGAGGAGGATTGGATCGGATGGATCGGATCGGATTGACTTGGAGCTCCTGGAAACCTGTGCTTCAACAACCCATGCTAATAATGCAACTGATTAGGTCGCCTGCTACACGACTGCGTGATTTAAAGGTCTCTGAGGTGAAATCTTCGCGGCCTCCACGATGGCGACATATGGCCGATTTCGGAAACCCTGAACCCGAACATGTTATCATCTCTTGGGATGCCGATTTTTGCTTCCGCCGGCTTCCGCTGAACTGCTGCCAGCTTCCGCCGGCGGAGGCGGCCTCGTTTTACTCCTCCTCCTCCTCCTCCTTCTCCTCCTCGTCCTTCTCCCTCCTCCTCCTCCTCCTCGTCCTCCTCCTCCTCCTCCTCCCTCCTCCTCCTCCTCCTCCTCCTCCTCCTTCCTCCTTCCTCCTCCTCCTCCTCCTCCTCCTCCCTTTTTGGAACGCCCCATCTGGAAGGCCGCCGCGCTCTGCGCACAGCCACACGGGCGCCTGTAGGCCAGCAGCCCCCGCTGGCGGGCACGCAGCCCGCTCGTCGGGGGGCTGGCTCTCGGGCGCAGGGCTCGTCGTCCGCCCCCCCTCTCACGACCCCCACCTTCCTCCTCCTGTTGCGACAACAATCACGACGGGAGGTTTTCCTCCTCCTCCTCCTCTTCCTCCTCTTCCTCCTCCTCCTCCTCCTCCTCCTCCTCCTCTTTTACCCCCATCTTCCTCTTCCTCCTCTCACGTCCGCCCCCCTGCTGCGACAGCAATCGCGACGGGAGGCTTTCCGCTGTCTTCGGCCTTGAGAAGGGGGCCCCTGCCGGGCCCGAGGAGCGGCAACGGACGACTCAGGATGCAGACCTGGTCCCGGGGGATGGGGCTCAGACCTCTGGGGGCCGTCGTTGGGGAAAAATCATGACGTCGGGGGTCTGGGTCTCACGACCACGGCCCCCCCCCCTCCCACGATCCCCCCCCCTGCTGCTGCTGGAGCCTCCCGACGACGCTGGGAAGACACTTGCCCAACCATGCGATGTCTTGATCTTTCGCATGTGCGACCCCCGGAAATCTCGACCCATTCCCCTGGGCGGGTTTTCTGACACTGAGTCGTTTGGTGACGGTCCCGGGACGTGGTAAGGGCCACCAAAGGCCGAACACAGCGGAAAACCTCCGCACATTTTTTTCATGTTCAAGACGTTGCATGTCTCGGTGCAGGAGTGCCGCAATTCGTTTCCAGAGCGCGCCTCCCAACGCTCGACTGGTATCTGTCTCGCAGATGCCCGCCGTGGCGGAGGAGAAGGGTGGCCGCTGGTGCGCGCGGCGCGCTTCAGCGCCAGGGGCAACATTGTGGCCGCTGGGGTCGGCAGAGAGGGAGGAGGGTGAGGATGAGGATGAGGAGGGGGGTGAGGAGGAGGGGGAGGATGAGGAGGAGGAGGAGGAGGAGGAGGAGAAGGAGGAGGAGGATGAGGAGGAGGAGGAGGAGGAGGAGGAGGAGGAGGAGGAGAGAGAAGAGAAGGAGGCGGAGGGAGGGAAGAGGAGGGAAGAGGAGGAAAAGAGGGAGAGGAGGAAGAGAAGAGAGAGAGGGAGGAGGAGGAGGAGGAGGAGGAGGAAGGAGGAGGAGGGTAGGAGGAGCAGGAGGAAGATGAGGAGGAGGAGGAGGAGGAAGCGGAGGGAAGAGGAGGGAAGAGGGAAGAGGAGGGAAGAGTAGGAGGGAGGAGGAGGAGGACGAGGAGGAGGATCAAGGAGGATAGAGGAGGAGGATCAAGGAGGTGGAGAAGGAGGAGAAGGATAATGATGATGATGATGAGGAGGACATAATAGAGGAGGAGGAGGAGGAGGAGGAGGAGGAGGACAATAGAGGAGGAGGAGGAGGAGGAGGAGGAGGAGGAGGAGGAGGAGCAGACGTTGCATCGCAAGTCCATGATGCTTGCGTAGCACCGTGTGAGCCCTCAATGCATGTGCAGATTGCTGTGGAGCTCACTGTTTTGTCCCTCATTGCATGCTTGTGCCGCGTTTCGTACACGTACATGTCTGTTGCTGCAATGGAAGTGTGTCGCGTGTGTGCCATGCTGTCCATTCCTCTCCGTGCCTTCCCATCCTTCTCAAGCTGTGTGCTTGGTCTCGCTTTGCTTAGAACCCTCTTGGCCTCTTGGCCCGCTCGGGAGACGAAGAAGACTCGCCGTGATGGCCCAAAAGGAGGCGTACGGTGATAACATATCCCGACAATCTCGCTTCGAAATGGCGAGCGCTCCCACAGAGAGAATTCCAGAGTTGATGGTGTGAAAGATTGTGGTCATCATTGCCATTCTTCTTCTTCTTTTTGTTCTCAAACTCAGTTCCTGAACCAGGGGACACTTGCATAGTACCTTCTTGTGGGCGTGCAAGCTAAAACTACTATTCCATTCCTTCTTCTGCTTGCACAATGGACGTGGCGAGTATACGCATTGCACGTGTGCTGGAGAGATCGGAGCGCGACAATGCCAATGTGTTTTGTCAGACCTTGCCTGAACGGATCCAGAACATTTGCATCTACTGCAATATTCCCCTGGCTTCCACATTGCAGAAAACCGCAGAACGTCTTGAGTACATCATGTTCCAATGGAGCACGCGTGAATGCCGACACCTACAGCTGCGATCCAAGCTCCGTGACGTCCTGTGTGTTCTTGGCAGGTGGTTATACAATTGAACTGAATCGTACGTTGCTTGAAACGCGTGCATGTTCAGTGAGGTCGTGTTGGGCGCGAAGCACATGCATCACAAGCACGCGCAACAACTTTGGATACGTCCGTGTCTTCGTTGTGCTGGACAAGACATCCAATGCATCACTCTGGAATGCGATTTTAGGTATGATGGATGGAAGAAGTACCTCAATGCGTTGTTGTGCACCTCTCCCTGGACATCCTCTTCTCCCCTGGCTTTGCTGTATATCGCGTTTGCAATGGAACCGAATGCGCGGTACATTAAACAAACGCGCGTGGCACGTACACACCATGGACGCACATGGTACATGGGCACAGCGAGGCTGCGTGAGCATTTCACTGCTACAAATCGGCAGCGTGAATCACACAGCGACAAGCCCCGATGCCGAGCGTGGCGTGGCACTGCGTACGAATCGTTCGTTCCTTTCCCAGTGGCATTTGGGACGCAAGCCAACATTCCTAAATATGAGCAACTGGCGATTAACGTTCAGGAACCTCCTACGCAGACTGGTGTTGGTACAGACTGGGCAATCACGTCCTCGACCATACCCTCGATTTCGTGCACATCCTCCCCTTGCTTCTGAATGCTCCCTCCGCTCGCTCTGCCAGCTCCGCAGGAACCCCACCAGGCTCTCCAGCTTCCAGGCCTTTTTGTGCACGTTTTCTATATTTGTGTGAGTGGAGTGGGCGCACGCTAAGCGTGGATCGAGAAACGGTCCAAACATGTACCTATTGCCGTGATTTCGGATTCTGGCTTGCTCTGCTCCTGGGGCAGTCCCAGGCGAGGCTGGACTTCAGACGAGCGTGGCGGCGGACGAGCCATCTCACATAATGGATTCTGCGCGTATGGCACCTGTGCTACCGTCTCCCAAGGGTACAATGTGGGCGTGCCAGAGGAAAGTTGGAATCCTTTTGTCGCGTGGCACCATCCTCCCCTCAGCCCCATACTGTGTACGTGTGCTGTGACGTACCCGTTCCTCAAAGTCGTTGCAAGCAAGTGCTTCGAGCGTATATCGTGCACGTGTGGAAGAAATATCACACGGCGTACGTGGCATACTACCAATGGAAACAATCACGGATCGTTTTTCAAGGCCAACGAATATTTCTGATGGTGTTATACACCACGATATCTAAATAACATTCCGTCCGGGTCTTTCATTACGTGTTGGAAGGCCCCAAGTTCTCGTCTGACCTTTCACAGATAACGTCCTCAAGAGCAATCAGTACTGGGACGTACGCAAGTCGATTAACACGCGGCACATATTGGAGGAACCGTCACAAACTATCCAGGGGCATCACTATCGATACCAATTCAGATCTTCCTGCCCTTCTGGCCGGTGGATTCAGCAACGTGCTCCTTGTGACTCCATGCTGCACATTCCTCCTAGTGTATGGAGCGCTTTTACCCCAACACCACTCGAAGCTGCACGGGACGAGTATCTCGCATGCACGCCTGGGCAAGTGTGGGTTTCTGTGGACAAAGACCAGCATCGAAGGTTCGCCATGGGGGGGTGGAACTACATTAGGCGTTTGGGCGAATGCTTCCATCAAGATCGTGAACACTACGTACACCTACCTCTTTGAACCCCCACCGAAATTGCGAAACAAACATTCACGTTTGGCCCAAGAAGTACGTACCTCTACGTTTTCGCCCGCGCGCGGTATGCACGCCATCCATGTTACCATCTGCGTATCTCACCGTCAAGAGCAAGTGTGTTAACGATGATAGGAAACTGGTATGCACGCGTGCACATGCACATCATCGGAACATCCTTGCGAACTGCCGCGACCCATAGACAAGATTTCTTCGATTGGCTGCTCGTGGACTTCGCCTGGCTAAACGATTATCCAAAGATGTACCTTGGTCTCTGTGGGAGCCGAAGATACTTCCCCAAACTCTTCGCGAAAAGACAGCAGGGCTCAAACAAATACATGCGTTCCAGTATGTGTGCCCATGTGGAACATGTAAGCCTACCATATCTTTGTGTAAACGTGATGCATCCCAATTCTTCAAACATGCGTCGGCCCCTCGTGGTGTTGACCGTGCTGGCAAGATGTTGTGCCGCGTTGGACGTGGACAGCAGCGGAATGCCATCGCTGTTAAGAAGTCGTCCAACGCATGTGGCTTCCCATGTCGCGACACGGCCAATATCCCCAACACGCACACCATGCTTACCTTCACAGACATGCGCCGGGCTTAACGTTCTGTGTCTCTCGACGTTTACCTGGTTTTTGGGAGCATCGTCTATCAACGTATCCGGAGAGCTCATGGGAGGGTCGATGTCTGAGGCAGGTAAGCTTGCAGAACTTGGGGAAGACATCCACAACATGTACACGAGCACGACGCGCGCGCGCAGCGTTGGCATGCACATACCAGGGTATGGCGTTGCTGATCTTCTCCAGGGCGGCATTTATGTTGATGACACCTTGGTGTTTTCAAACATGTACTGTTCATCGTGTCTGTACGCATACATGCGCAGAGTATGGCCAGAAGATGTTGGCGTACCATGTGAAGAGTAAGAGCCACACCTCACATACCTCCAAGCTCGTCTTCTTCCTCGAGGTGATGATCTTGTCACGGTCCCGTTCTTCGCTAATTCTGATTATGCACGCGGTGTGGCCCCGCACCCAAAAATCGCAAAGTACCCCAGCTATTTCTCCGCAGCTGCTCGCCTACATTTTTCTCTTCTGTGCACATTACTACACGAGCGTGTCCCTACTTACTACACCATTGCAGAGGGGTGAGCTCGACGTGGTGCAGATGCTTGTGATACCATATACGAGCTTCTACGGCTGGCGTGGCCAACTTAAATGGTATCCAAAGCCTGCCGTGCATTCCTCAGGAGACACAGATCTGAATTCACACAGGTGGTCCGAGTTTTTGGTGGGCGTCCATCTGGAATATCTTAGTTCAAGCCAATTATCCCTGCACGTACAGGCGCTGAGGGCTACACGCGTAAAGGGATATGTAGACTGTACTATTGTACTCTGGTGGTGTACCGTGCTTCCGTGCTTCCGTATTCCGTAATTTCACATCAGCATGCACGTGTCTAGTTCATCATATCCTGCGTCAACATTATCGCTATCAGGGTCAAGCGTGTTTTTCGCAGAGGTATTCTGGGCCTGGCTCTTCGACGACAATATGTCTCGCATCTCCGTGTTCCATGTCATCATCCTCATCCTTGCCTGCCAGGCGCCGGTGAGCGCTATAAGATATGGCAACAATGGTAACAACTGGCGGCCGAAGACCCCCCGTGAGTACCAGTGGCAAGATCGCGGGTACCAACAGCAGCAAGGAGGGTACCAACAGCAAGGGCGCAGTTCTGGTGGCATCCCTGCGTGGGTGCATGACCAAACCAATGAATCTCGTAAGATACAGCAGCGATTCATGAAGAAAGAGGCCGCTGACGAGGATGAAAAGAAGAACGCATCCATGTTCAAGATGATCAAGAAACGCACGAAGGCTGCGGTTGCTAGCATCCTCGGCGTGGGCGGCAAGAAGAATAACAAGAAAGGCAAGCGCGATGCACCTTCATGTGGCGCACCGAGCAGCGAACCCTTCAAGGTTATGAAGCTGATGACCTGGACGCCAAAGAAACAGGAAAGTAGCACAAGCCGTTCGTCGAATCAGGACATGGCCTTGAAGCAGGAGATTCACTCCAGCAGCAATGCATCGAGTGCACCCTCCGGCGCGGCGGTGTCAGACCATAAGGCGCTCAGGAAGCTGAAGATGCCCGGCGAGACCTTAGGAGGTGCCCCTGCGAGCGGCCACGCGCCATAACTCATTGAGCTGCAGAAGCAGATCGCCCCCGCAGCTGACCCGAAGGGTTGGCCTACTGACAAAGAGGGCTTCCTAAACGCGCTGAAGGACTTTGAGGGGGCCACCACTACATACCTCAATGGGCAAATGCAAGCAAAGGATATCAATGAGACAGCCGGCCGGGACAAGAAGGCCAAGCTGGAGAAGCTCCTCAAACTCATTGTTGAGGGATCGTGGCGATGATATTCACATGGGATGTTGTTGTGGTGCTCTTTCTCCTTCTTGTATTCGGTATGGATGTTGTCATGTTGGGTGTTGAAACAGCCACATCTTTGCGATCTTCCTTCAGCGATTGTGTTACCCTTGTCACAACACTGACTATTACAGCTGCTGCATTGGTATATGTGGTGGGTTTAGCAGCAGCGGAGGACTTGGCATCCCAGATCCATGATGCTCGCGTAGCACCGTGTGAGCCCTTCATGAAGATTGTTGTAGAGCTCAAGATTTGGTCCATCATTGCTCGCTTGTGCCGCATTTCGTACACGTACATGTCTGTTGCTGCAAAGTAAATGTATCGCGTGTGTGTCATGCTATCCATTCCTCTCCGCGCCTTCCCATCCTTCTCAAGCTGTGTGCTTGGTCTCGCTTTGCTCAGAGCCCTCTTGGCCCGCTCGGGAGACGAAGAGGATTCGCCGTGATGGCCCACAAGGAGTCGTACGGTGATAGCGTAACCCGTCAGTCTCGCTTCTAAAGGGCGAGCACTTCCACAGAGAGAACTCCAGAGTTGATGGTGTGACAGATTTCCCTCATGGCCATTATTCTTCTTTTGGTTCTCCATTGCAGTTCCTGAACCAGGAGGAAGAGGAGGCGGATGATACTGGAGGAGGAGGATGAGGAGGCGGAGAAGCAGAAGGAGGAGGAGGAGGAGGAGGAGGAGGGAAGGAGGATGAGGAGGAGGAGGGGGAAGAGGGAGGAGGGAGGGGGGAGGAGGAGGAGGAGAGGAGGAGGAGGAGTGGAGGAGGAGGGAGAGGAGGAGGAGGAGGAGGAGGAGGAGGAGGAGGAGGGAAGGAGGAGGAGGAGGAGGAGGGTGGCCGCTTGCGGGCGCGCGGCGCGCCCCAGCGGAAGGTGAGGATCGCCAGCTCCGGCTCGGAGCCGTGGGGCACCAGGCCGGCCCAGGGGCGGGGCCCAGGCGGCGGCTCGCCTGACAGGGGGGGGTGCGGGGGGAGGCGGCGGCCAAGGGGGAGGAGCTCCTGCGTCCCATCCTCCTCCTCCTCCTTTCTTCCCCCCTCGTCCCCCCCCTCTCTCCTCCTCCTCCTCCTCTCCTCTCTCCTCCTCCTCCTCCTCTCCTGCTCCATCTCCTCCTCCTCCTCCTCCTCCTCTCCTCCCTCCTCTCCTCCTCTTCCTCCTTCTTCCTATATCCTCGCCTCCCTGATCCTCCTCCTCCTCCTTCCTCCTCCTCCTCCTCCTCCTCCTCCTCCTCCTCCTCCTCCTCCTCCTCCTCCTCCTCCTCCTCCTCATGAGTGCAGCCAGGACTTGCGCCATCAGGAGCCCCTGGGGAGGAGCCGGGCCCCTCTGTGGCTGCAGGCGCGCCCAGGCCACCAGGGGAAGACGCACGGAAGGGCCCCAGGAGCATCGGGCCCCTTCCGATGCCAATGCGCACCGCATCCCTAGCCTTTTGGACTGCAGCTCCCCCTCGTCGCACTGCGGGCCCTATCGGCGTGCGTGAGGGGGGGCTTGGCTGTTCGAGCTGTCGTCTCCGTCAATCGTCGTCTCCGTCGTCCCCGCTCCCTGCACCCCGCCTCAAGCTTGCCAGCGAGAGGAAAAATCGAGCAACGTAGTTATCGAGTCGAAGGGGAGCTCCTTCCCTTGGATCCCTTCCCCGCGCCGGGGGGGGTGGGTCTCCGGGGGGTCCTGGGGGGCGGTCCTGGGGGGTCCTGGGGGGGATCCTGGGGGGTCCTGGGGGGGATCCTGGGGGGTCCTGGGGGATCCAGGGGGGGTCCAGGGTGTCCTGGGGTGTCCTGAGGGAGATCCCGGGGGGGTCCTGGGGGGTCCTGGGGGGGATCCTCGGGGGGGGTACCGGTGGGGGTCGCCACCTAGATGCGTTTTCCCCCCCGGGGGGGCCTGGGCCCTCCGACAGTGTACCACGACAGGCCAAGAGTGCCCCAAGAGGCCGCCTGGACGGTCCAAGAGGGCCCCCAATCGCCAAACGATCGGTCCAAAACGCCTTCACGCCCAGGAGGTTCCCCAGAGGCCCCAAGAGGCCCACAGGAGGCCCCCAGGGAGCCCGACGCCACACGCCGCCCGACGACCTCTGAGTGTGGCCCGCGCAGCGCCGACACCGAGTTCCGAGGAACCTTCTGCCCGGACCGATGTGCGTGATATGGAGGACTGGCAGCCCACGGCCCGCCCTCCCTTCCCTCGCCGCCCCCTCGTCCCAGTCCTGCCCCTGCCCCTGCCCCTCCTCCTGCTCCTCCTCCTGACTCTCCCTCTTCCCGCCGGGCCCCCCCCCCCCCTTCCCGCCGTCTCGGGCTGCTCAGTGTGTCCCGGCCTCCCGTGGATCGGGAGTGTCTGGGGTCGTCGTGGCTGGAACGGAGCCTCAGCTGGGAGGGGATCGGGCTGGTCACCGCCTGCCACGCGGGCAGGCTGCGATACAGTCCTCGTGCCACCTTAGGGAACGCGAAAAATTAGGTCGGGCTTGTCCTCCTACAGGCGGGTCTTGGACGAGCAGGAAAGCATGCTCAACAAAGGCCCTAACCTGGTCAAAAAAGAATAGAAAAGTTGTCCTCAGACTATTTGTTGACAATTTCTGTGTGGAGCGGGCGGAGGAGGAGGAGGAGGAGGAGGAGGAGGAGGAGGAGGAGGAGAAGAAGGAGGAGGACCCCTCCTGTAGAGGGACACGCCCGACTTCAGCGTAATACTGAACGAAGGGGCGTTTCTGGCCACGGCGGGCTCGGGCACCACGGCAGAAAAAGCTAAGGTTAAGTCGGGCGTGTCCCCCTACAGGGGGAATTTGGGCGAAAAAAATACTCAAATAATACCGCCCAAATGCTTACACATAGTTTTAAAAGCGTTCCCATACTATTGTTTGACTAGCATCGAATATCCCCCCTGTAGAGGGACAGGCCCGACTTACAGCTGAGGCGCGGCCCGCAAATGCGAGCCGCTCCTTATCCCAAAGCAAGCCTTTTTTCCTCCAGCGTCTTGACTGTGTGCCTCGCACGAGCTGAGCTCCCTGCCGCTACCCACGCGTGGCCCGTCCGAGACCCAGACATGCTCGCGTCGTACAAAAAATCAGGACGGGCGTTTCTTCGCTGTTTTCGGCCCCGGGGGGCCCTCGCGTCAAGACCGACAAGAAACGACTCGGGATGAGAAGCCAGCCCTGGGGGAAGGGCCTGGACTTCCGGGGACGCCTTCCCTGAAACAATCAGGACGTCGCGCGTCGGGGTCCCTGTCGCTGCCCACGCGTGGCCCGTCCGAGGCACCTCTCAGGAGCGGAGGGCCCCCCGCCCCGATCCAGGCCGTCTCGTCAGCAGCTGGCTGCGAGGCAGCCAGGAGGGGCCGGCCCCTCCCTTCCACCCGACTCGCCCCCGAGGGGGCACGGGCGCGGGGGCCCACCGAGGTTTGCGCCGGGGTGGGCTCTCTACACCCGGCTGCCCTCCGGTAGCCGCCCCCGCGGTGCCCTCTCCCGGCCAGCGGCGGCCAGCCAGTCTTCCCGATCCTCCCTCTCGTCCTGCTCCTGCCCCTGCTCCTGCTCGTGACCCTACGTCTCCAGTCCCACCCCGAGCGCCTTCCCCTCCGTCTCATTACCCCCCCCTCTCCTCCTCCTCCTCCGCCGCCTCCTCCTCCTCCGCCTCCTCCTCCTCCTCCTCCGCCTCCTCCTCCTCCTCGTTCTCCTCCTCCTCCTCGTTCTCCTCCGCCTTCCCCTCCCCCATCTCTCCGACGTGCTTGCCCCGAGCGCCCGCGAGGCGTGCCGCTCGACGTGGCAGGGGCGAGCCACCCTGGCCAAAGCCTGCCTCGGCGGAGCGCTGCGCACCGAGAGGCCCACGGGAGCGAGCCGCCCCCGCCGGCGAGCTGCGCAGCCGGCGCGGGCCCGAGCCGCGGCGGGGCAGGCCCGCGAGGCTCCCGCCGAGGCCCGGCGCCGCCAGGGCGCCGCGCCGCGCTCGCCGGGCGGTGCTTGCAGCGAGGGGCTCTCGTCTTGCCATCGTTCGGACGCTCCTTCCCCGCGCGCGTTGCGATCTCGTGCGTTTTCTTTGCTTCCCCCCTGTTGTCGCTGCTTTTTGCTTGCTTTTTTGTTGCTTGTTTCTTGTTTCACTTTGTGAGAAGTAATAGGAAGATGGTCCGACAGGCTGCCCGATGGTCCCCGCCGAAGGCAACGTGCACGCACCCGAGCGATGCCAAGTCATTGGCGCGCTCCAGAGGCCAGGAGAGCCCAGAATCGAATCAACAATTAAGTCGGCTGGGCGATCGAAAAAGATCGGATCGGCAGAAATCGGCCGCCGAGCCGGGAGAAAAGTCGAATGCGGCAGACGTCGGCAGGCTATAGCGGGCCGCCAGTGAGAGATCGGAGCCAGGATTGGAATCCCAAGCCGATTCGGATCGAGATCGGAAGCCACCGAAATCGAACCGAAGCGCATCGTCGGGGGCGGCCAAGAGGGGGGCGTCCAAGAAGGGCGGGGCGCAAATCATGGATGGCCGCCGGCGTGCGCGCGGCCCAAGGGGGGGGGTGCGGCCAGGGACGTGATGCAATAAGGCGAGGCGCCATGAAATCTGGGGAAATATCGTGGCCCACGCCACGATATCCCCCGCCACGATATCCCCCCCCCCTAATCATCACCCCCCTCTTGGTCGCCCCCGAGCCCGGAGAAATCGAAACGGGCCCTGCCAGTGGCGGCCCGGCCTTCGGCGCCGGGCGCCGGGCGCCAGGTCTCGATCCTCGAGCCTCGAGGCCTCGGTCCTCCAGCCGCCGCTTCTCGAGCCTCCAGGCCTCGATCCTCGCCGCTCGAGCCTCCAGGCCTCGACCCTCGAGCTCCTGGAGCCTCCAGGGCGCGATCCTCGAGCCTCGAGGCCTCGCTCCTCGGGCCGCCGCCTCTGGAGCCTCCAGGCCTCGAGCCTCGAGCCTCGAGGCCTCCCACGGAGGCCGGTGGAGGGCCGCCGGCGGAGGCCGAGCGGCGGCGGGCGCCGGGGCCCGCCGGCGGAAGGAGCTCGGCGGCGGGCGGCGGGGGCGGAGAGGCGAGGGAGGCCATGTGGGGGTCCGGGGTGCCCAGGTTTTGTTGTTGTTGCTGCTGCTGTGGTTGTCGTTGTGGTTGTCGTTGTTTATGTTTGTTTGTCTGTTTGTTTGTTTGTTTGTTTGTTTGTTTGTTTGTTTGTGTGTTTGTTTGTTTGTGTGTTTGTTTGTTTGTTTGTGTGTTTGTTTTTGATTGTTCGCTGTAGTAGTAGTAGTAGTAGTAGTAGTAGTAGTAGTAGTAGTAGTAGTAGTAGTAGTAGTAGTAGTAGTAGTAATAGTAGTAGTAGTAGTAGTAGTAGTAGTAGTAGTAGTAGTAGTTGTTGTTGTTGTTGTTGTTGTTGCTTGTGTTGTTGAATTCTCATGTTTGGAGAATAATTATTGTTGATCCCCCCATCACCAATCAAAATGTGCCCCTCGACGCTCGCACCCTGCTTTTCGACCGGGAAAGTCATCCTGCCAAACCCACAGGGACCTGGGAACCCGCCCCAGTCAATCTCGGGCGGGTGGTGATGGGGGGTAAAGGAAAAAAAGGGCCCTGCTCTTCGCTCACCTTTTGAGGTCACCCACCATTACCGCCCGCCCATCAATCCCCTAAGCTTGGCCAAGGTCCCAGGGGATCTTTGCATCATATATCACAGCAGCGCGCGCGGGGAGGCAAGACAGGA
>CAUYUJ010018921.1:20000-30998 GCA_963575745.1 Prorocentrum cordatum
ACTATGGGGCAGTGGGAGGTGCATTAGTTTTGTTGCGCGGACGATTGCGCGAACTGTTGCGGGGGGGGGCACGACGTATTGCAAGGGGCAAACATATTGCGATTGAACAAATACGATTGCATCCACGCGCGACTGATGCGTCCAGGCCATAGACTGTTGCAGCCATGCGAAAACTACTGCAAGTGCTATTGCACCTACTTCCCCCCCAATCTTTGCTATCCCTGCTACTCCGGCTATGGTGATGCAGATGTTGCTGCTGCTGATGATGGGATTGATGCGGAGGAGGATGGCAACAATGACGCGAAGGAGGACCCGAGGGGCGCGGATGCTGGCGGACCCGCGCCCTCTTCCTCCTCCTCCTCCTCCTCCCCTCCTCTCCTCCCTCCTCCTCCTCCTCTCCCCCTCCCCTCCTCCTCCTCTCCTCCTCCTCCTCCTCCTCCTCCTCTCCTCCTCCTCCTCCTCCTCCTCCTCCTCCTCCCCCTCTCCTCCTCCTCCTCCTCCTCCTCCTCCTCCTCCTCCTCCTCCTCCTCCTCCTCCTCCTCCTCCTCCTCCTCCTCCTCCTCCCCACGGCGCCAGGGCGCGTGTGGGCTCTTCAGGGCGGAGGGCCGCCGATCCGCCAGCGAGAACTCCTCCGTCCTCCTTCCTCCCTCCCTCCCTCCGTCCTCCCTCCTCGCTCCTCCTTCCTTCTCCCTCCTCGCTCCTCCCTCCTCCTCTTCTCCTCCTCCTCCACCCCTCTTCCTTTTTCATACCCCTTCCCTGTCGCACCCCAGCTCGTCGGTAGGGCGGGCCAGCCGTTTCGCATCCTGAAATGTGAAGATTGTGATGTAAGCGGGTGGTTTTCAAACTGTGGCTCTCGCTTTTGTCGCCGCGGGCAGAAGTTCCAAAGCTTGCAGCAAGTTCGAGGATAGAGGGCGGGCCCTTTTCAACATGCGCCTCTCGCCTCAGCGCCGCGCACATCCATCTTAGAAGTTAGCAAGAGCTTCAACGATGTAGGGCGTGCCGTTGTCAAAATGCGGCTGTCGCCTCAGCGCCGCGCCCACCCGTCATAAAAGCTTGCAGCATTTTCAAAGTAGATGGTGTTTTTGTTTTCCAAGTGTTGCCGTCGCTTCAGAGCCGTGCGCGTTCGCTCTCCAAGTTTACAGGAAGTTTAAGGGTTCGTGGAATTGGAGTGCAGCCAGTGGTGTTCTGACACGAATTCAGATTGTCAGGTGCAACAATCACGTTGATTCGCGGTGTGGTTCTCACAGAAATGGTGTTCTGGCGCGACGTAGGATTGTTGGGACGGGACACTCACGTTGATTCGCTGCGCAGAGGTCTCAAGCATGGTGTTTTGGCGCGTTTGAAGATTATCAGAACAATGTTTTTCATTGGGGCACCTCCCGGAATTTAGCATTTTTTGTAGGGCTTGGACGTCGGGTTTCTTGCAACATCGTCGATGCGTTTTGGGTGTGCACTGGTCCTCCTCCCCCTCCTCCTCCTCCTCCTCGTCCTCCAGAGACCGCCGATCTGACTCTTCAGCCTTCAGCCCGAGGCCCCAGGAGGTCCCGACCGACCCCCTTGGGACTATTTTTCGTTATGAAGATGTAACACATCTGTAGGTGAGTGTATATCTATATGTGTATACATATACATATGTATGCAAGCTTTGATGGGTCGCTTCGCTTCGCCTCAACTCTTGGTCCTGTGTCCGTGTGCCTTCAGGCACCCGTGGGAAGATAGGAAGGTGGGGCGCTGTTAAGAGCAAGGCTTGGGGAACAACAAGAAGAAATTGGCCGCCCCGAAGTCGGGCTGGGCAAACGGCATGTCCGAATACGGAAACATTGAGATGGACTTCGATGCAAATTGACCAGGACGACCTTATGTCCTCACCTCCCGAAGAGCATGCGAAGGCGACTGGAACGACGAAAAATCATGACCACGAAAGGATGGAGGTCATGGTCTCGAAAAGGGTTGAGATATGAACATGGTGGAGATTGAGGGCATGGCCGTGGCAAATGTTCAAATCATGACCGCGACGGGGCTGACGGTAACACGGAAAAAGGCGGTCATGGTGATGATCATGTCATGTGAGGGCGAGGGGTGTAACCGTATGGTCAAACATGGTACGGGGTTCCAGGTATACACCTTGAATTAGGGTGAGCGCCATGTCGGGTTCAATTCCCATCGGTTGCAGAAGAAGTTGTAGGCCTCTCGGCCGGACACAGCTGCTGGTGAGTTGTCTGGAGGGCAGCGGCAGATCGAGCACACCATGTCTTTCTCGGAGTGGTTGTCGGGCCGTATCTCAATCCGCAAGCACCTCTCCGGGACGATCCAGGCGCCCCGGCAACGCACTCGGCGAGGTGCAGCTGCTGGAAGGCATCGCGAGGCGAGATAACGTTCAAGAGTCAACAATATATTGCATGAACCAGGATCCACGATGTCGCGTCAGGCACTTGCCCGCTTGTCCGAGGAAGCTCATGGCGCCGCCCGCCCTTGGGGCCCTCAGCGTCAAGCGTTTCTGTTCACGACAAAGCTTCGATGCAGTCAGGCAGGGTCTTAATCCCAATTTGCGATGGGCCTGTTTTCCACCACCACCAAAAGTTCGCAGAGGAGGGCGCCCTCCTCTTCCTCCTCCTCCTCCCTATCCTCCCTCTCCTCCTCCTCCCCCTCCTACTCCTCCCCTCCTTCTCCTCCTCCTCCTCCTCCTCCTCCTCCACCTGGGGGGGGGAGCCAGGGTCGGCCACGCTGCGAAGGAAGGATGATGATGAGGAGGAGGAGGAGGTGGAGGGGGGGAGGGGGGGGAGGAGGGGATGAGGAGAGAGGAGGAGGAGGAGGGAGGAGGGAGGAGAGGAGGCGTAGGAGAGGAGGAAGAGGCGGAGGAGGAGGATGAATATGAGGTAGGCGGAGGAGGAGGAGGAGAAGGAGGAAGAAGGAGGAGGAGGAGGAGGAATGAGGAGGAGGAGAAAAGATGGGATGTGGATGAGGATGATGATGATTATGAATGATGATGATGATGATGATGTGAGGAGGAGGAGGAGGAGGCTGAGGAGGAGGCGGGAATTATGACTACAGCAAGAAAGAGACGATGATGTGATGATGATGATGATGATGAGACGGGGAGGAGGAGGAGGAGGAAGAGGAGGGGGGGAAAGGGAGGGGGGGGGGGGGGAGGGGAGAGGGGGAGAAGGCTGAGGAGGAGGAGGGAGGAGGAGAAGACTCCTCCTCCTCCTCCTCCTCCTCCTCCTCCTCCTCCTCCTCCTCCTCCCCCTCCCCCTCCTCCTCCCCCTCCTCCTCCTGCCTGTCCCCCCGTCGGAGCGTGGGCTCCCGCCGCGCTGGGAGGGGGGGGGGAGGCGGGAGCGAGAGCGAGAGCTAAATAGAGAAAGAGAAAAAGAGAGAGAGAGAGAGAGAGAGAGAGAAAGAGAGAGAAAGAGAGAAAGAGAGAGAGAGAGAGAGAGAGATAGAGAGGCGGAGGGAGAGGTAACGGGAGGGCCAAGAACAAAGGGGCGCGGGAGAGAGGGAGGCAGAGGAGGACGCAACTCTCCGACGATGGGAGTTCTGCAGCCCTGGCGCTTTATCATCGGTCTCGGCCTCCGGGGCCAGTCCTTGGGCCCTGGGGGCATCAAGAACGGATCCGTGGCGAGAAACTATACTCGGAGGAGCGGTCGGGACCACGCGGACCGCGGGTGAACAAACAACTGTTTCGGCGGATGCCATGGGGAGGGGGAGGGGATGGGGGAAAGGCGGCCCAGGGTGGAGTGGGGGAGGGAGGAAGGGAGGGAGAGAGGGAGGGAGGGAGTGGAGGGAGGGAGGGAGGGAGGGAGGGAGTGGAGGGAGGGCAGTGGGGGAGGGGAGGAGGGAGTGGAGTGGAGTGGAGTGGAGTGGAGTGGAGTGGAGTGGAGTGGAGTGGAGTGGAGTGGAGTGGAGTGGAGTGGAGGGGGTGGATGCATGGAGGGAGGGAGGGAGTGGATGGAGGGGGAGCGAGGGGACGTGGCATTCAATCCAAACCTCCCTTGGCAGTCGCCCTCGCTCTCGCCACCCAGAGCCTGTACTCTATCAGCACGCCTGGGCTCGACGACGACTGGGCGTAGTAGTCCGCTGGCCACTCTGGGTAGCTGCCTAGCGTCGTCCCCCGCCTGCTCTCACTGGAATGCGTTTCTTGTCGTGCGCCGCTCTCGATATCACTTGGCGAGAGCCTTCAGGAATAAGTATCGCGACGATGGACCCCGCTGCTGGATGGCACTGGACTGCAACCTGGTCGGCGCCTTGCGACCCGCACATCGTCCCAGCAAGACGCCCCTGCCACCAGGGCAAACAGCGACGCGAAAGGAAGACGAGGCAGTGGATGAGGATGAGGTTCACCGCTCAATGGAGGGACGGCGCAGAACATAAAAGGAAGAGGAAAGAGACGACGAGGATGATCATGTGGATGACGATGGCGATGATGTTGTTGATGTTCGGAGCCAGAACACTGATAAGAATGCGGTGAGAAAGATGACGATGAAGAGGACGAGGTCTCCCCAATCTCCCTTCCTCCTCCGCCTCCTCCGCCTCTCCACCACCACCTCTTCTCCTCCTTTTTCCCCCTTCCTCGTCCGTTCGTCGTCCTCCTCCTCCTCCTCTTCCTCCATCCCTTTTCCTTACAGATAACTCCTCCCTGCCGCGCCACCGGACGTGTCGCTGGGGCGGGCCAGATGCTTCGCCAGAGACTTCGCCACAACTCAGGAACTCGAAGCTAGACGTTTCCAACACTGACACGGGTGGAGCACATGTCGTTTCCAAAACGGGGCTCTCGCCTTGGCGCTCCGCACACTCGTCTTGAACAGGTCCGACAGCTACACGTGTCGTTTTCCATGTGGGCTCCTCGCCTTGGCGTAGCGCATATTCGTTTTAAACAGCCAGCACTGTCCGCTTTCAGAAAGAAGCTCTCGCTTTCGCGCCGCGCACAAACGCCTTCTGCGTTTTCGACCGTCGGTCCTTTTCCAAAGTGGGGTTCCCGCTGGAGACTTCCTAACACCCAGTAGCCCGAAGTTCAAAACAATGCAACGCTGACATGGTTGGATGGCGGCTCCCTTTTCTATGGGGATCTCGCTGAAGATCTCCGAGCACTTTCTGACACCAGCTCCAGGGTAGTGCAGCGCGTGCGCGGACGGTGGGGATACCCTCTTCAAGCAGAACTACCACTGCACACTTGGCCGATTCCGGCAACCCTGAATCCAAAACGGTTGTCATCTCTGGGGAGGTCGACTTTTGCTTCCGCGGACTTCCGCGGAGCTTTCACTGGCCTTCCGGCGGCGGAGGCGGCCTCGTTTTATTTCCGCCGCCTTTCGCCAGCCTTCCGCCGCCTTCCGCCGAGGAAGGGATGCCAACTCCTCCTATCCTCGAAGGCGAGGCCCTTTTTGAAACGCGCCACTTATTGAACTGTGTAACCCTACCCTCGCTGCACTTCTGACAGCTGAGAGGGTGGCCCTTACAAAACGGGGCCTCGCCTGAATGACAGGCTCACGGGGCAAACGTCTGTCCATGTGGGGCGGCTCCAGCACTGGAAACGGACTCCATTTAGGGACTCACGAGGAGGGGACTCAGGACGCGAGGGTGTATTGCAGCATCGCTACGGTCGGGAACGTTTGCTTCGCGGGTCGCGGCGGCGGCCCTGGCGACGCGGTACGTCTTGCGAGTGGATAGCGTGTCGCTCCGCTCCGCGGGGTGGGAGGTCGTGAAAGGCTCGGGACGTTGACGCTTGGGGACTGTGACATGGATAGCGTGTCGAGCCGAAGCGTGGTGGGCCAGAGCCAGCGGAGCCACACGCTGACAAAAAGTTCACGACCGTAGTGCATCTTGGGTATACTCTGGCCCTTTTCCTCCTCCTCCTCCTCCTCCCTTCCTCCTCCTCCTCCTCCTCCTCCACTCCTCCTCCTCCTCCTCCTCCTCCTCCTCCTCCTCCTCCTCCTCCTCCTCCTCCTCCTCCTCCTCCTCCTCCTCCTCCCCCTTCCTCCTCCTCCGTTGGGAATGGGCGTTGCGCCCTCCGCCGGGAGCGGGCGGCACTGGCGTCAGCCGCGGAGATCCCTGACGACTCTGGCCGGCACCCAGCCGTCCTCGGGGCCGGCGCTGGAGGGTCCCACGTCAGCAGCGGGGTCCCACGCTGTGCCCTTCACTGCTCACGCGCTCATCTCCCCACGCCCCGGCACTTCGGGGCGCAGGGGAAGGGCGAGGGCGTGCAGAGGAGGGGGACGAGGAGGGGAGGCGGACGATGAGTAGGGGCATGAGGCTGGAGGGGGGAGGAGGTGGAGAGGCAGGACGTCGTTGTGCGACGTCTTCAAAGGGAAGGGGGGAGGTAGGAGGAGGCCTGGGGAGGGGGAGGAGGAGGAGGAGGAGGAGGAGAAGGAGGAGGAGGAGGAGCAGCAGGAGGAGCACGAGCAGGAAGTGGAGGGGGAGGAGGATGAGGGCTCTTCTCGCGCCTCCCCCTCAGGCATCCTCAAACCAGCCCCTCACGCCTGCTCTCCATCCACCCTTTCTTCGCTCGCCTCCTCCTTCCCATCCCCTCCCCGTCGCCATCGCCCTCCCTCTTCCCCGCACTCCCCGCCCCCCCTCCAGTTCTCTCCTCCTCCTCCTCCTCCTCCTCCTCCTCATTCTCCTCACTTCCTTCGCCTCCTGTTCCATCTCCTGCTCTTCCCGCTCCTCTTCCTGCTGTTGCTCCTCCTCCCCGCCGCCAGTGATCCCTGTCAGATGTTCTTCACCTTCAATATTCGTCCTTCTCCTCGACCTCCTCCTCCTCCTCCTCCTCCTCCTCCTCCTCCTCCTCCTCCCGCTTCCTTTAGCAGCCATCTGCCAAAATACATCATCATTGCTTTCCTCTATATCCACCTGAGTCGTGTCACACGCCGCGAATCCTCAGGTTGGGCCGCGCTATGTCTTAACATTGATTCGTCATGGCCCCTGGCAAGTTCTGCGCTTTCCCGGCGCGCCAGCGACCAATCACAAACTCAGGATCACTCCTTTCCCTCTTCCCCCTTGCGCTTGCACACCTGTCAACGAATGCTCATCGACCTCTTCGGGGCGTAGGCCGACACACACACAGCTTGAAAACTTTGATGCTGCAAGACAGGGGGGCGGGAGGACTGCACGCCGAAAGCCAGCGAGCGAGCAGGGCTAGAACCCTCCAGCGGAACACAACGGACATTCGGGAAGGAAGGCCCAAAGATGCCCGGAGAGATGAGGGAGGGCAGGATGCCAGACGTCAGAACATCGGTGGACGATGCATGTGGTGCCCGCTGGGTCGGGCCGCAGTGGAAGCCGAGGTCGTCGGGGAGACCCACAGCCGGGCTGGGCAGGGCTCGTTCCGGTGGGCCGCTGGGGAAGCCGGGGACGGCGTGAGCCTAGCACGGGCGCGAGGAGCGCCAGAGGCGGGTCAGGGGGGGCGATGGGCCGCAGCGCTAAGTCGGGCGTGTCCCCCTACAGGAGGATCTTGGGCGAAAACCAAAAAAGCGCAACAAATGCCCCCCAAATGCTCGAACATCGTCAAAAAATCGTCCCCGCACTATGTTTTGACTATTTTGGAGCATCCCCCCTGTAGAGGGACAGGCCCGACTCAACCGCAGCGGGAGGGGGAAGCACGGGAAGTGCTGCGCCGCCACCGAGCATCGGCAGGCGCGGGAGGGGTGCCAGCCTGGCCGGGTGGCCGCCGGGTGCTGCGCTGCGGAGCAGAGGGCCGCGTGTGCAGCTTCGCTGGCTCGCGCGCCTCTCGGAACAAGACGTGCCTTCATAGAGAACAGAACACATACCCCCAAAGGAGGATGATGAGGAGGAGGAGGAGGACGAGGAGGATGAATATGGGGACGAGGATGATGATGATGATGATGATGATGATGATGATGATGATGATGATGATGATGATGATGATGATGATGATGATGATGATGATGATGATGATGATGATGATGATGATGATTATCATCCTCCTGATGATTGCACGATGATGATCCCGATGATGAGAGAGATGATGATGAGGAGGATGATGTATGAGATGATGATGATGCGATGATTGATGATGAGGCGGAGGAGGAGGGAGGAGGATCAGGAGGAGAGGAGGATCAGGAGGAGGAGGAGGAGGAGGGGGAGGATAGTGAGCATCCCGGCCAGCGACACCGCTCAGTAAACGCACCCAAGGCAGAGATCGAGCAGGGCAAGGCCGTTTAACAAACGCCCAAGGCCGTCTAGTAAACGCCACTTACCGGATCCGGGTGTTTTTTCCCCCCTTGACATCACCACGGCGGCCAAAGCCCGCTCAGCATGCCCCACCCGCAGGGCCCCTTCCAGGCCTCGTCCTGGCCCGCCTCTCCAACGACGCCCAGCCGCGAGCGAGATGGCCTGGTCCTAACTCCCAACCCCTCCCTCACCCTCACCCCCGCGCACCCCCTTCGGTGGCAGCTCATGGGAACCTCTCATACCATCGTGTCGGCTATTGCGAATCGACGCTACATCGACGCTAATCGACGCTAGCTCGGCGCTGTATCATCGACTCCCAGACGCTAATCGACGCCAGTCGACGCTAAAAACGAAATAGGAAGGACATACCAGGCTCCCATGATTTGCTACCAACCACCCCCAAAACACACACACACACACGCACACCCACACGCACCCGCACACACACACACACACACGCACACGCACACGCTCACGCACATACACACACACACACGTACACGTACACGTATACGTACACGCACACGCACACGCACACGTACATGTACACGTACATGTACACGTACACGCACACGCGCACGCACACGCACACGCACACGTACACGTACACATACACGTACACGCACACGCACACGCACACGCACACGCACACGCACACGCACACGCACACGCGCACGCACACGCACACGCACACGCACACGCACACGCACCCGCACCCGCACCCGCACCCGCACCCGCACCCGCACCTGCACCCGCACCCGCACCCGCCCGCCACCCGCCACCCGCCACCCGCCACCCGCCACCAGCCACCCGCCACCCGCACTCGCACACGCACACGCATACATGCACACGCACGCACGCACACGCGCACACGCACACACGCCGCACACCCACACGCACACGCACACCCCCGCAAACGCGCACACCCACACCCTATCCACAAACACACCCCGCACACCCGCACACCCGCACACGCACACGCACACGCACACGCACACGCACACGCGCACACACACATACACACACGCACACGCACACGCGGACGCACACACACATGCACACACACAGGCACACCCACACGCACACCCACACGCACACCCACACGCAAACTCGCACCCACACCCACTCGCACACGCACGCGCACACGCACACGCACACACGCACACACACACACACCCACACGCACACGCACACGCACACACACACGCGCACACACCACACACGCACACGCACACGCAACACAGGCACACACACACACGAACACGCACACGCACTCACACACACGCACGCGCACACGCGCACGCACGTGCACACACACACACGGACACGCACACGCACACGCACACACACACGCACACGCACACGCACACACACACACACGCACACACACACACACACACGCACACACACACACACACACGCACACACCCACACCCACACACACGCAGACACCCACACCCACACCCACACACACACACGCACGCACACAACACACCCACACACATGCACACACACACACGCACACGCACACGCACACACGCACACACACACACACGCACGCACACTCGCACCCACACCTACACGCACACGCACACCCACACACACACACCCACACCCACACCCACACGCACACGCACACGCACACACACACACACGCACTCACACACACACACTTTTGGTATCGCGGCCTCGCGCGCAACGAGGCAGAGCAAGTCGACCAAGCAGCGCGGAACTCACGCGCGCGCCCAGGCCCTCAGACGAAAGGGAAACTTAACTGGACCGCCCATAGGCCACTCGGGCGTGGGTGGCGAGTGAGAAAACCGAGACGAGGCCCGAAGACGGTGACGAGCAGCCCGGCGACAGACCAAACGACCCTGAGATCCTGGCGACTCAATTTTTTCGAGCCGTGCGGTTTTGCTCAATGTCGGGCCCTGGGGTCCTCACAGATCGATCCGGCTCCAGAAATGACACAGAAAGATGAGGTCTGGGTATCCAGTCGTGATCTTTTGCGATGCTGCATTTTTGGGGGCAATGTCGGACCTTAGGGGACAGCGACCACCCGCGCACTTCTTGGCAGTCGCGCCCCCGCGCGCGGCGACGAGGCGGAGCGCATTCACAGCGACCACACGCACGGCAGAAAACGACAAACACGGCACCAGCCCTGGCCCCTGTCCGTTCGGGCCCCGTGCCCGCGGTCCCCGCCCAGGCCCCGCAGCGCCGACCCCCAGGGGTCTGGACCCCGTCCCCGGGGCCGGCTTTCCATCCCGATCCGTTTCTGGACGGCCCCGAGGCTGGGCGAGGGCCCCAAGATGCCGATCATAGCGAGCAACCTCCTGCCGTGATTTTTCCACTGCGCGCCGGGGTATGGGCCTCCCAGACATGCGACGCTCGGATTTTGTCAACACATGCACCGTCCCCAAAAGGTCCCGGATCTTTCCTCAGGACTGGCTTTTCATCATGGGTCGGTTTTGGACGATCCCAGGGCCCAGCAAGGGCCCCATCGGGGGCCGAAAATAAAGAAAAACCTCCCGCCCTGATTTTTCAACGACGCGATCATATTGTTTCGCGACGTCGGCTGTCAGGGGAGGAGGAGGGAGGAGGAGGAGGAGGAGGGGGAGGAGGAGGAGGAGGAGGAAGAGGGCCTCCGTTGCCATTTTGGCTCAAGCCATGTTGGCTCAAGGCGTTTGGCCGAGGCACTGGGGAGGGACGCGCCACCCCCGCCCTGGCGGGGCAGCGCCCAGCGCGGCGCCATACGCCCGCGAGGAAGAGGTACATGTCCCTGTCCTTTTTTTTGTTTCGCGCGAAGCCCGCCCGATC
>CAUYUJ010018921.1:36098-48598 GCA_963575745.1 Prorocentrum cordatum
CCCGAGGCCCGTCGAAAGGGCGGGCCGAGCGAGCGTTTCGCCTGAGGCGTCCTCACCACTTAAGATCTTGAAGCTGAGACATTGGCAACCGTTTCACGGATGGAGGGCGGGTGGTTTTCAAAATGCGGTTCTTGCCTGAGCGCCACGAACATTCGTTGTTAAGCTTACAAGAGCTTTACGGATTGAGGGCGGGCCGATTTCAAAATGTGGCTCTCGGTTGAGCGCCGCGCACGTTCGTTGCTGGAATTTATGAGCGCTTCATGGATTGAGGGCGGGTGGTTTTCAACATGTAGCTCTCGTTTGAGCGCCGCGCACATTCGTTCCATAACAATGCAAGCGTTTCACGGATTGAAGGCGGGCCGTTTTCAAATAGTGGTTCTCGCCTGAGCGCCGCGCACATTCGTGTTTGGAAACTACAAGAGCTTCACGGATTAAGGGCGGGCCGCTTACAGCACGTGGCTCTCGCTTTAGCGCCGCGCTCATTCGTTTTAAACATTTGCAAGCATTTAACGGATTGAGGGCGGTATCTTTTTAAACATTGTAGCTCTCGCCTTAGGGCCGCGGAAAACAACGCTGCAACAGTTTAACTCATTACCGTGGTTAGCGTACTCCAAAAATCGTATCGCGGAGCGACTCAGGATTGCCAGGGCGCAATCTTTGCGTTGATTCGCATTGCTGAAGTTCCAGGAACTGCGTTCTGGCACGATTCAGGGTCGTCAACACGAACCAGCCAGTCTAACCCGTGGCGTTGAAGTCCTGAAATTGCTGTTTTGGTACGGTTCAGGATTTTCACACGGTTGTCACCCAACGGGGCAGTTTCCTCAGTGGAGCTGAACCCTTGTAAGGGCCTGTGGAAAGGGAACTTGGAGGAAGGGTGTACTACAATATCGTTGACGAGTCTTGGGTTTGCACAGGTCCTCCTCCCCCTCCTCCTCCTCCTCCTCCTCCTCCTACATCTCACAGGGAATTCCGTATCGGTGTAATTTGCGAATCCTCTGCATGAAGATCCACCCTCCATGCTAGGATGGAGCGAACCAGCATTTGACGAATCTGCGTCTGAATATACGAATGATCTTCAGACGCTCTGCAGCGACCTCATCCAGCGGTAGAGCCTGGTCACTGGCTGTCGCTCTTGGCCGCGGCTGCGACAATATGCCCACCATGTCATAGAGCAACTGGCGCAAACGAATTGAATCTACATCGCCGCAACTTAAGATCTCATCAACTTGCGCTGGACTCCGATACATGCGACCTCGGTTTTCCATCCAACTGCAACCTCTTCGCTTGCAGATTGAGCGATTAAGTCGCCGCGCTCTCTTAACTTCAACGTTCGTCCAACAACCACTTCTGCACCTACATACGCTAATGCGCGGCATTTGTCAGCTTAGAAAGAGCCCCCCTCTTTGTTGCGTCGTTTTTGGAGTCTGGGCTGCTGTGCTGGCTTGGGCGTCTGTTGCGATGCGCAATCAACGTGGCCTTGCGCAACCAGATCTCTGGAATTCGCTTCCAATGCGGCTCTGGGGAACGGTGGATCTTGTCTCGGCTTCTGACAACGAGCCAAGTCACTGTCGGTGCGAACGCTGATGGTCTCAACTTCTCCTCTGTGGTGCTGGAAGTCAAGCGCCACTCTTTGATGTATGCGTGGCCCGCTGGTAGCAGGCCACAGCGTCCTCCGCGACGGCTCAAAAAGGATCAGCGTGATATCTGATCCGCATGTCTGCGCGATTGTACCTCCACCGTTGTAGTCCCACGCGCAAATTCGGCCTTGCATCGGAGCAACGTTCTGCATCTGCGTGGCCAGCACGCGGAGTTGGGCGGTGCTTCCATCACTGCTTAAGACAGACTTGCTGCGGACCCCCTTGGGGCAGTCTTGGGGCCCTCTCGGGGTCCTGCTAGGTCCCTCTTTGGCCGTCCTTGGGCGCCTCGTGGGCCGTCTTGGGGCCTCTTGAGCCGTCTGGGGGCCGTTTTGGGGTCGCTTGGGCCATCTCGGAGGCCAATGGGGCCGTCGTGGGCTGTCAGAAGCCCGAAAATGCGAGATCATTGAAACCTGTAAGCAAAACGAGGGGGCTCCGTTTATTTTTGCTCATTGGGGTTTTCCTCTCCTCCTCCAGCTCCTCCTCCTCCTCCACCTCCTCCTCCCCCTCCTGTAAGACATCAGATGCTTTTTCTCCTTGGATCTGCTTGACCCAAGCCGGCTGCGGCGCAGGCAAAGAGAGAAAGAGAGCGACGATAGACGAGAGAGGTGGAATTCCAACGCGCCCGCTCGGACAGAATGTCCGCGCTGTGCAAGTCACCTGTAAGACTTGCTTTATAATATTCATACATGGGTGTTATATACACATAGTGCTCCTACTCTCGCTGCATTCAACTCTCGGCAGTGATGTCCTCAATGCGCCTGGTAACGCAACCGAGGGCCCTTGCAACGCTGCTAAGGCTCAGGTACGGGATATCAGTCACGACGTCCTTCAGGACCTCCTCCTGCGAACGCCGCTTCGCCGACGTCTCATCAGTCGAAGAGGAAGACGAGCGACCGCGTCTGCGGCGGCTGGATCGGGAGCGGGCTCGCTCTCGCAGTTCCTTTGGCTCGTTTGCTTCCCCTTCTTCCCGCTTGCCCCTGGCATGGGGCGTTGGCGGCGGCGGCGGCAGCGGCGCCGCCTTCTTCCAAGCAGGTTCCGGCGGCACTTCTGGCCATGGCCGGCAATTGGTCGAAGTGTATTGGATCGGTGCGGCCTCCGCTAGGTTTTCGGCCGGATTGCGATCCAGCTTGTGTTTCTCTGACGTCAAATGCTGCGCCAAACGATGTGTCAGCGCTTTGCCCAAGTGTTCTGGGCCTCCTTTCATTTCCGACCTCTCTGCTCTGCTATAAAATACCTTGCTGTCGGTGCAAGAAGGGCATCGCTTGAAAGCTAAAAACCACTTCCTCTGATATTGTCTGCATTTTCGATCGCCGGACACAGAAAAGTGAACTCCGAGCCGAAATGCTATGGATACGTTTTGATATAGTTTCGTATCTTGTGGTGCTGGGAGCTATCGCGCACGTTCACCGCGCACAAATCATCTTCTTCAGTTCATCTAGACGTGTATGTTCGAAAAACTTAGTTCTTAACTCTGCGCAGTTGTTTGCGCTTGGCACCTTTCCCAGCCGAGCGCGGGGTGCGCGCGCCAGCTGCTGCGCGTGCATATATTTGATGTCCACATGCTCGAGCTTCCCAAGCCCCAGGCGCGAGGCTATTGCAATCCCGGCAGATGAGTCAGATTTCATGCGCACTCGAACGGTCACTCCAAGACCGAGTTCCGTGAGGATCGTCTGCGCTAGCAAGCCTTCGGCCGCCCCCGAGGCGATGGCGCGCAGCTCTGCCTCTCCGGAGCTCTGAGCGATCACTGATTGGGTACGACTATAATTCGTAAGGGGACATGGACCCCAAAACACATAACCGCTAGACGTGGATTTCCGGGTTGTTTTGCACCCTGCCCAATCACTGTCGACAAACACGACAATGTCGTCTTTCAAACTTCCGCCGTTTTGCAAATGCAAGCATTCTTGGTTGGTTCCCTGCATATACCGCATGAGGTGCTTCAGTTTCCTCATGTCTTCTTGAGGGGGGGCCGCCAGCTTTCTCGCCAGCTCTTTCGTCGGGAATTGAATGTCGGGCCTCTCCGTGGGGATGTAATGCATCTTGCCCGCTACACACCGGTATTTGTGATGATCTTGCCCTGTCAGCTCTTCGAACTCTTCTCCAACCGACCCTTGCACTGGCAGTGGGGTCTTGTGTCCAGGAGTCGAAGCGGCCGAACATCCTTTCATTCCTACTACATCCAATGCTTCATCAAAATATCCCGGCGTTGGGCTCGCTGCAATGCCGGTTGTTTCCAACTTGTAACATTTGCCTAAATACTTTACGGCCGATGTGGTATTGAAGCGCTCACCCCTACGGAACAGAACATGCTTGTCGAGACCATCGAAAATCCTCGTGATAACATCATCTGGACCTGCTGTTATGGGGTCGTCAACATGCACGCTGAGATACACGTTTCTGTTCTCGCTCCAAAACAACTGGGGGTCACTCCGGTACCGTTTGAAACCCAAGCGTTTCACAATAACCTCAACCAGAAAATCATGGAAAGTTTGCGGTGCTTTCCGGAGCCCGTTCATTGCTTTCTGCATCTTCCAAATCCAACCTGGGTATTGGGATTTCCATGGCTCCGGGGGTTTGCACAAAACTTCCTGGTCACTGATATCCGCGTGCATGAACGCTACACTAAAATCTCCTACTCTGATGGTATAGTTCATTCTCCTCGCTATTGCTAAGATGATTCTCAAACCCGTTGGGGTCGGGGTTGCCGCGAACACGTCGTCCCGGACCGCTGCCCATTTTGCAACTAAACGTGACCGGCCCTCTGTTTCGCCCCGTTTCTTACGGACCCATCCTGTGTTCATGGGTTGCGATGTGGCTTCCGCTTCTCTGCGCCACTGGTACACGCCAAAATGGTCAAGATGGCCCATTTCACGCTTCATGCCTGCCTCCACTAAAGGTTTTGGCAAGCCGTCAGTTAGATCAACGTTGGCATAGCAATGGCGCAGCAATTCTTCATGTGTGTCAGGTCAGAAAAGTCGCACACATGAGGCTCTGATTCTTCACGCAGTTGTTGATCATCTGTCAAACCTAAAATGGGACGGATTGCTGCCATGGTGGCAGATCCTGGATCTTCTGGATGCTCTCCGTCAGCCTTCCGTCTCTCTCCCTGCCGTGCGTTTTCCCGTTCGCTTCGCTCTTGGTCCAAGTCTTCCGCTCGAATTTCTGCCTGCCGTTTCGACCACCGCTATGGTTACCACTACTCTGTCCTGGATTCCCCCTGCTGCTATTGCTACTCTGTCCTGGGTTAGCCGCCGGAGGCGGCCCTTTAGACCTAAACCTAACACGTCTGTCCGCCCCCTCGGACGTTTCCGGCTCCTGGGGGGCCCCTGGTGGAGGTTGGGCCTCGGCACGCTGTGCCGCGCTTTGCTTGCTGTCTTCCCATTGTTGCCGTTTCCGCCTGCATTCTGCTGAGTGCGTGTTGCCGTGCGCCCCTTCGCGGCGCGTCTTGCAGTTGGGGGTTTTACCCCACTCGCGCCAAAACAAACGTAAAACTCTGCTCCCGGGCTGTGAAACCAAGATCTCGAGAAACAGGCGCTGGTGGAGGCGGCACGGGGGACTCCCTTGAGGCATTGCCTGGGCGGCACTGCAAGTCCCAGGGTACCCCATAAACCTGCCTCACAACACTCACATCGAAACGTGTGTTTTCTCCCCGCCTGCGGATGGTGCGCGTCGGGAAGATCCCGTTGGCGCGAACGATCATGTGCTCATCGCTACCCGTGGTTTTACCTATCCACACGCCGGTCACGAAGTGGGGTTCCATTTTAGCTGTAATTGGCCCTGCTTTCCGGCCAGACACACATTCGGCAAACTCGACAATCATGCCATGGTACGCGTGCCCTTTCACTCGTTCGAAGGAAGTCTTGTCGTCTGTGTGTTTCTGGAACCTGCTGTGCAACCACCCGCAATGACGTATCAACCATGGTGTGAGGATACTTCTGTTTGTGAGTACCATGTTGTACCTAGAATCAAGTGCGAGCTTATGTGTGCGCAGCAGTGCCTCTGCACTCGCTCTACAGGCCCATTGGCTTTCTTGTGCCCTGCTGGTGTGTGCCGTAATTGCGTGTTACTTTTGCACTTACTTGCTACCACGCGTGCAACGTCTTTGATTGAGGTCTCGTCGTCCGCCTGTACAGCAATCGTGCTCGTAAAACCTGCGTGCTCCACGTGCTTGACTATAAAATCTATTGCGTGCGTGTCAGATGATCCTTTGTTTCTCACCTGCGTGCGCACTCCATAACCCGGCGCCGCAATTGTGATGGGGATGCATGTTATAGCATTGGCATCTTCGGCGGTCTTCACGAAGAAGTAATCCAATTGAACTACTGGCTACGGGGAGTCTTCTCCGTGCTTGTACGGCGATTCTTTTGACCGACCTTTCACACAGAAATCGCACCAATCGCGAAACTGAATGTGTGTAAGATTCTGCGCGTCCCTTTCCTGCTTACAGTACTGGGTCCCTTGGGGATCTTGGGGGATGCCGGAATTTGGGCCTCGTCGATTTCAGATGGCAGTTTTCCGGCTTCCGCGGTTTCCTTGTCGTCGGGATTGCCGCTTGCCTCATGTTTCGTAGTGAATGCTGTGAGGAGAATGCCGTATGCGCTTAAACTGCCTTGCGGATCCTGGAGGGCTGTCCAATCTGTGCGACTTTCAAGGAGTTGCCAGGGGGATGTGTTCCATTTGACCCACACGATGCGAATTGGAAACTTTTCAGCGGCCGTTTCCTTGGTCAACCCCCCTGGGAGCCTACCGACCGGAATGTGCATCAAATTAGTCCGGGGGTGCACTACGAATGGTTCCCCGTCGTTTGTCAAGAACCACATCTCGTTCCCGTTTCGCGGCATTTCCCGTGGAAGCGCTGCTAACAGATCTGCTGGGGGGTCCTCCAAAGGCCTCTGGAACGCAACAGGCAAAATGACATGTTTCATACTTTCAGGAACACGATATGGATCAACAAACCTAGCTTTGGCACGATACAAGAAATTATGCTCCTTCACAATGAACTCCCCCGACATGTTTGGGGAAGTGGCCGCAGCCTGGGCATTCCCTAACGTGAAAGACATGTTCTTTTGCTTAGCTAAGCGGCTTATGCGAATCAAGGTGGTGGAAGCATTTCGAAACACTCCGAATCGAATCACGAGCTGCAACACTTTACCGTTTGATCCGATGAGCTGTAATGGGACATCTTTGTATCCCAGCCTCTTCATTTCGTATCCGCTCGCTGTGATTCCGTCGATCCCTGAAGCTGGAACCGTCTTGATGTGAGGGGCAAAAGATGGTCCACACCCATGGTCAAACGTGCCAGTATCCAACAACATCAGAAACTCATTCGTTGCGTTTCGCTGTCTCGTTGAGTGTAAAGCCCCGGTTTCCTCAGAATTGCCGGGCGGCTCAAAAACTGAAGCAAAACACTGGCGATTGCTAGGGCACACCTCCGGGGACACCTGCGGTGAGAACGCATTGCTTGCACCGACAAACACCAGCACAAATATCGAGAACACCTGCAAACACATCATTGTCCAACCCGCTGCTGTCGACAAGGGTTCAAACGATGGGCTCTTCAAGTCTGAATGCTGTTTGTGTTTCTTGTGCGGTGTGGCTGCACGCGCGCGCGACCTGTGAGGCGTGTTCAATATGCGCGTGTGCACACTTACGCACAGGCTCGTACTCCGTACTGCTAGTCTCCCGTTGATCTTCCTCCTCCGTGCTGGGACCCCCGTCAGAAGAAAACCGAAACCACTGACCTTCCCCGAAATATTCCTCATAATAGCAGTTTTCGATCTGCGTCCCAACATCCATGCATGCATGCATACGTACATGACCAAACTCGATTTCAAAACAGCTCTCACCTGACTGCTTTCCTTCATCGCCTTCACATGCTGGACACACTGCGGCAATCTCTTCTGGCTGGTATTGTGGCCCATCGTTCCAGGACGGGCTCTCCGAAACCCGTTTGTCCATTCGAATGGGAATGAGGCGCGACCTCAGATGATCTGTTGTTACCTTTATTGTTTGCCTTACTCTTACTGTTAAACCTACATTCTGAAGTCCAATGGTTTCTCATCCTGCAAATGTCGCACCATTTCTGTGGCTGACCTTTGCCGCCAAAAGTCTTTCCGGAGGGTTTGCCGGATCCCTGCCAACTGCTCTGAGACCATTGGCCGGGGCGCCCCCAGGAGGATCCTGCCTGTCCTTGCTGGGGGTCTCCTGCTCCTTTCCCAGATCCGACCTTTCCTCCGTGACCCTTTGCCTCCGTACTTTCCTCCTTGATCCTTTCCTTTTCCTCCTGTCTTCCCTGTCTTTCCTCCTGAATCATATCCTTTCCCTCCTCCTGTCTTTCCTGTCTTCCCTCCTTTCCACGCGGACGTGAGAGGATCGGCTTCCATGGGCTTAGTCCTGGAATCGCTCCCTGATTTGGCAAAAAAGGTTTTTCCAGTCTCGTTTTCCCTGGACATGCGCTAAAATCTTCTGTTTCAACGCCTCATAAGTATCATACAATTCCGCGTTCAACTCAAAGTGGCCTTTCATTGGCTCTGGAATTGAGTGGATCACTGCTGTGATCTTCGCGTCATCGGAACATTCTTCTGGGGTCGCAAGATCATCGTACTGATGCACAAGAACTTCGAAGTCAGCCAGCTTCTCTGGCAAACTGTCCAAACGATCAGTCGAGAAATCGTAACTCAAAATTGCTGTCATGAATCATCTACGCGTGTTTCGGTCTTTTGGGTCATATCGGGCGCATGTTTTCCGCCACATTTCAAAACCGTTCCAATTTTCAAGTTTGCGAAGCACCTTGGCCATTTCTCCCTTGACAAGACCTACCAACATGTACGCAATATTAGCTGCATGCTGTTTCACAGGCGCGTCCATTGTTGCAAGCGTTATCGTTTCCTGTCTCGTTCTTGCGCGCTCCATGTGTTCCAACATCTCGCTACTCACTGCACCTGCCTTCCTCCTCCTCCTCCTCCAACTCCTCCTCCAACTCCAACTCCAACTCCTCCTCCTCCGCTTATCTTTGCTCATTAGGGCCTTCTTGAAAGTCCTCGTGGGGCGCTTCGGGGCCGTCGTGGAAGCCTCTTGGACCCTTCGTGCGCCGTCGAGGACCCCCCGAGGCCGTCAAGGGGGGACCGGAAGCCGTCTGGGGGCCCTCGCGGGCCCAAAACCGCACCAAACAGGTCAGAACACGCCCCTGGACCCCGTGGGGCAGACTTGAGGTAAGACGATCCAGGACGAAGACAATATCGGGTGAAAATGCACCGAAAACCTCCCAGATCCGGCGGCTCTGGAGGATGTGTCGGGCGCCGCGGCCTTCTCATAGCGTTTCGAAATGCTCTGAGAGAGTTCCAGAATGCTCTGGAACGGCTTCATCCTCGTCCTAGCCCCATCCGAATAAGGTCAGAACTCGCCCCCAGACCGCGTGGGGCAGAATTGAAGTGCCTGGGCGGGCGCGGGGTTTAGAAGAATGGGCCGCGCCCAGGCCCACGCGGGAATGCAACCTACGTGCACGTAGGTTGCATTCCCGCGTGGGTGCGGCGCGAATCTCTCGCTCGCCAGTGCGTCGGACGCGGGGCCGCGTCGCGAGAAGGGCCAAGTTGCAGCCTGGCCCTGGCGCCGCGCAGATGCCGCCCCAAGGCGGCGCTCCCGCCCTGGGCGCGTCGCACACCTGCCGAGGGTGAGGACGAGGAGGGGGGAGGAGGAGGAGGAGGAGGAGGAGGAGGAGGAGGAGGAGGAGGAGGAGGAGGAGGAGGAGGAGGAGGAGGAGGAGGAGGAGGAGGAGGAGGAGGAGGAGCAGGAGGAGGGAGGAGGAGAGGAGGAGGAGGAGGACGAGGGTGAGGAGGACGAGGAGGACGAGGACCAGGAGGAGGGCGCGGACGAGGAGGCCGACGCGAGGCTCGCCCGCGCTGCCGTCGGCCGCGGAGGAGGAGGAGGAGGAGGAGGAGGAGGAGGAGGAGGAGGAGGAGGAGGAGGAGGAGGAGGAGGAGGAGGAGGAGGAGGAGGAGGAGGGAGGAGGAGGAGGAGGAGGAGGAGGAGGAGGAGGAGGAGGAGGAGGAGGAGGAGGAGGAGGAGGAGGAGGAGGAGGAGGAGGAGGAGGAGGATAGATGTGGTGGGTGGCAATTGGTGCCTGGAATGGTAGGTGGTGGCGCGAATGCCTTGAGATGGAGGTACGGGTCGCCCCCCCTACGGCCGTCTTCGTTGGCCGAGGGACCGTGGGGGGGTCCTCGGCCCCCTCCGGTGCCTATCGACGGCAAAATGGAACGTTGAGTGGTGGGAGCGGGAACCCTCGCAACCCCATTGATGGAAGCTGCGAGGGGTGTGAGGCCTAATGGCGGCCCTCACCGACGAGGCCTAATGACGGTCCTCGCCGAGGGGAGGGGCGAGAGGGAGGGGGGCCACTCCGGGTGTCGATGCCGCCCGCGATGCGTCTCACTCCTGAGGCGGGATTCCTGCAAATGGGGGCCCACAAACCAGCATACACAGCTTCGACTCCGAGACTGTGTATACGCCACACCCCCGGGAACCTCAAGGACTAATTTTTCACTATGTCGACGGGTGGGGCGGTCAAGGGTGGGGCGGGAGGAGGAGGAGGAGGAGGAGGAGGAGGAGGAGGAGGAGGAGGAGGAGGAGGAGGGAGGAGGAGGAGGAGGAGGGAGGAGGAGGAGGAGGAGGAGGAGGAGGATGAGGATGAGGATGAGGATGAGGATGAGGAGAGGATGAGGAGGAGGAGGAGGAGGAGGAGGAGGAGGAGGAGGAGGAGGAGGAGGAGGAGGAGGAGGAGGAGGAGGAGGAGAGAGGAGGAGGAGGAGGAAGAGGAGGAGGACGGGCAGGGAAACGGGTGGGGCGGTCAAAGGTGGGGTGATAGGGGGGCGGGGTCGCGAAGTCGCATCCCCACCAAGATAAAGTCCCATGCTTCCCCTGGGGAATGGAACATGGTGGGAAGTGCCATTTCGTACCAGGACCCCCCGGAGCCGGCCAAACCGAGGGGGAGGGGTCAAAATCTCCATAATCGTTTGGGGAAGCCCCAATCCGCACACCAGACCAGAAGCCGGAGACCAGGGTCCACGAGGACCCAGGAAAAGGAGGGTCGATCGCCCCCGCCAGGAATTGGATGCCACTCCAGGTCCGCGAAGGCGCTCCAGACGACGAAGCGACTGAGGCGTCGAGCTCGACCCCAGGCGAGTAATCCCCCACGTGCGCCGGCAGCACGGCGCGCGGCGCAGGCGAGGGGCTTGCGGGATCCTCGACTGGGGCAGCCCTAAAAGGACAGAAGATAAACCCAGCACCGTACCCCGCGATCCAGACATGCTGGTGCGGGGACGGGCAAGACAGAGGCAGAGGAGGAGAGAACGGGCAGGGAGGACAGGCGGAGGAGGAGAAAAGTCAAGGCAAGAACAGCGGGGGGGGGGGGGGAAGGGGGCGGGCAAGGGGCCAGAGCGGGGACGGGGAAGAGAGGGGCGGGGGGACAGAGACTGAAGTCAAACGTAGATTTGTGGCCCCAGCGGATCCTGGAGGTAGGTCTTCTCGATTGGTTGGCGGGGAGTGGGCACGACCGCACGAGTGCCACTACAGCACGGGTCGAACCATCACCCTAGGTGGGCGGGGAGAGGGACACGACCGCATGAGTGCCACTACAGCACGGGTCGAACCGTCACCCTTGGTGCACTGCTGGGGTGGCCCAAGTGCCAAAATGTAAAGGCTGACTGACATTGACAGGCACAATCAGCCGGCAGGGGAATAAATCCCGTTCGCGGCCCAAAGGAGGATAGATGTGGTGGGTGGCAATTGGTGCCTGGAATGGTAGGTGGTGGCACGAATGCCTTGAGATGGAGGTACGGGTCACCCCCCCTACGGCCGTTTTCGTTGGCCGAGGGGCCGTAGGGGGGTCCTCGGCCCCCTCCGGTGCCTATTGACGGCAAAATGGAACGTTGACAGGAAGAGGAGGAGAAGGAGGAGGAGGAGGAGGAGGAGGAGGAGGAGGAGGAGGAGGAGGAGGAGGAGGAGCAGGAGGAGGAGGAGGAGGAGGAGGAGGAGGAGGAGGACGAGGGTGAGGAGGACGAGGAGGACGAGGACCAGGAGGAGGGCGCGGACGAGGAGGCCGACGCGAGGCTCGCCCGCGCTGCCGTCGGCCGCGGAGGCGGAGGAGAGGGCCGTGCGCGAGCAGGCGAGGCCTCGCTCCATCGCCCGGGGCGCCGCGCAGCGCCCGCCCGGAGGCGGCGCTCCCGCCTCGGCGAAGGCGCACGCGTGCTTCGTCTTCGCCGCTCGCGCGCCGTCGGAGAGGCGACCGCGCCCGGGCGGGCCGCCTCGTGCCCTCGCCGGGGCGCCGCGCAAGGGCCTTCGGAGGCTCGCGGCCCGCGCGGAGGTCGTCGGAGGAGGGGCGCCGCGCGAGCGCCCTCCGCGTTTTTCGCCCGGCGGGAGCGCGCACCAGCCCCGGCGTCGAGCTGTGCCACAGGCCGGTGACGTGCTCGGTTCTCAGGCCGCGGGGAGGGAGGCGGGAGCGGCCGGGGTCCGCTCGGGCTGGCTGGCTTGACCTCTGCTTGGGCTGCTGCTCCTCTGGCTTGACCTTGGCTTAGGCTTCCACCTGTCTGCTGGGATAGCTCCTGGTGCCCAGTGAGAAAACTGAACCCAGCGCAACCCCACTGAAGAGAAAACGTCCTATTGCACGGGCGCGGTGCTTAGCATTGCTTGGCATTGCTTGGGGCACCCGGGGAGGTACCCGGGGAGGCAACCGGGGGAACAGCCGAGGAACCCAGGGCACCTCCCCGGGGAACGCCGGGAACCTGGGGAACCTCCGAGGAACGGACAGAGTAAGCCCCCGAGGCATCAAGCTTTAACCCAGTAAGACCTCCATAGGCAAGCCCAAGTGGGAAC
>CAUYUJ010018921.1:58598-66098 GCA_963575745.1 Prorocentrum cordatum
CGCCCTCCGCCCTTGAAGCTTTTGCAAGCATTTAACACGAATATGCGCGGCGCTACGGCGAGAGCCACAGATTGAAAAAGAACCGCCCTCCATCTTCGAAATTGCTGCAAGCTTTCAGAAGGCATATGCGCGGCGCTCAGGCTAGAACCACATTTTGGAAACGTGCCGCCCTCCATCCTTGACCCTGTTCCGAATTTCATACTTCAAGACTATAAACAATGAGCAGGTCTTTGGCGAATCGCTGGCCCGCCCTACCGACACGTTTGGGTGTGCGAACGGGAGGAATTGCCTTAAGGAGAAAGCGCAGGGGAGAAGGAGGAGGACAAGGAGGAGAGACGGGAAGGAGGATGTAGGAGGGGCAGGTGGAGGAGGACGAGGAGGAGGAAAAAGGAGGAGGGAGAAGGGAGGAGGGAGGAGGAGGAGGGGAAATAGAGAAGGAAGGGGAGGAGGAGTAGCAAGAGCAAAAGCAAGTTAGTTCACTAAGTGATTCCGGAGGGATGACAGGGGATTCCGATCGGGCCCCTGTCGGGCCTCCTTCTCGGCTATGCTGAGGGCCTTGGGCGAAAGACCCATATGGATCCGCCTCAGGTGCTCGGCTCCCGTCGGTGTGGTTTTCAAATCACATTCTTTGGGCAAATTACACAGCCCCAGACTCGCGTCACTGCCGCAAGCTCAACAAAACCAGAGGCCGAGCTTAGTATACAATATCATGGGATGACTCTTACGGACCCAGCCCCCCACCCTTATATGGATATGATCACACGCCCCAAGGGCGTGAAACGATCCATTCAGGTTAACAAGACTGAAGCATTGGCTAGCCTTCCAGGGGCTCGCGGTGGCAAGAGCGGCACTTCCGAAAGACCTGGGATAACGACGGCCACACTCTTTCAACACATGGGACGATGAAAGCGTTCAAACCGTGGACGGCACGGGAGGGATGACAGGGGGAGGGGGGGATCGCTTGCCTTTTCAACCCACCTGGCGAGCCCACTCCCGCTCGCACATTGTCCAGAGCAGCACGTTGGAGCCAATGGCGCACGAGAAATGCATCCCGCTCCAGTTGCAGTAGACGTGAACATACCGATGCATCCAATCGAACTTCCAGCGCGTCCAATCTCACCAACTCATCAACTGCCGTGTTGCCCGCGATGACCCAGGCATGCCCAGGCTTGTTCGGACTTGGAGACCATATCATCTGGTCCCTGATGTGAGCGGACAAACGAAACCTGAATCTTGTTGTATACCAGATCTGCACAAGGATTCCAATATCTGGCCAAACATCAGCATCTGCACCCGCTGGGTGCAAATAGAATTGATTAATCAACCCGAGGTAAGCATTCTCGCAACAAGTTACATAATGGGTGTACCCATTGCTGCAGAATACGCATAGCCAGAGCGCCTTGGCTTCTCCTCTCGCCACCACTTGCCTTGCTCCTGCACGGCCTCCAGATGTGGAGCATTAGAAAGTCATGGCCGTGCAATCGCTGATGACGGTGATGCCGAGCGCCACTGGACGCATGCGGGGGCCCATCGTATCTAGGCCCCCGCTGGCGTCGCCGAAAACCAACGTGGGACGCTTGGCCGTGCCGCGCGGAAGACAGTGTCGAACAACACCGTCGCTCAGCCCATCCCAGTGCCAGTCGTCCGTGCACTGAGGTGCTGCGGTAGATGTCCACCCAGACGGAATGAGACCACGATGCCAGAAACATGGACAGGCTTCGCCCTGGCTGCAAGCCTGTGGTATTAGTGCGTCGCTCCGCTCATGCGCAATACATCCTGTATTGCATATGCAAGCCCAATGTCGGTGATGTGAGGTCTTGCTCGCTTCGCCGCAGCTATCGCATGCGTCATCGCATCCGTTGGCGTTGGCCGTGGTGGTCTGGAGCTGTTCCTTTTTTTCCCGAGCCTAGTCCGCGCCCCTCCAGTAGCCGCGTTCAGGAACAGCCCAGCGAGGCGCTGTCCTGTGCGCGGGATCTTCTGAAGGCGGCGGAGCAGGCGTCGGTGGGGGTGCTGTCCGTGCCGCGTTCGATGCCATCAGACGCTCTGGACCAAGCCGGGGCCATGGCTGCGACCTTGAGCTCGTCGAACAACTCCTGAACACTGGCATCGTCAATGGCTTTCAAGCCCGTAAAATGCAAATCGGGGAATTCCCGAGAGGTAGGGCCAGGCGGATCCCAAGCAGTAGGTGATCGTGGTATCCCGACGCCATTGCAAGGTCAGTGCTGTCGCGGTTGCCTGGTGGCCCCTCGCAAGGGCCCCCAGCCTCGGGTGCCGACCCCGCGGGGCATCCGCCGGGCTTCCGCGGAGGCCCCAGGGTCGCGCCGCCGCCGCCAGTTCCCGCCGAAATCTGAACGTCAGCACTGGCCGTCAGAGGATTGCTGCTAGAAAGGGGGGGTGGAGGAGGAGGAGGAGGAGGCCCCGCGGGCGGGCCTACCCTCGCCCGCGCAAACATTGGGCCCATCTGCCCAGGGGTCTTGCTCGGAGCAAAGTGGAATGTCATCGCGGAGCGGACCTGGGCGCGCCGGTGCAACGGGCGAGGGCTCAGGGCGCTCGGACTCCGAATCCTCGGGCTGCTTCTGGGCCCCCCCCCCCTTCTCCTGATGGTCGATGGTCTCAAGAACGTCCCCAAAGAGCATGGGGCGCACCTCCTCGCGCTTCGCCGCTAGTCCCGGGGCTGCCGGGAGTCGCGCAGCACGAGAGCGACTCGATTTGGAACTAGGGTTCGGCCCATGCCCTGGCCCCGGCGTCTGCGGGAGACGGCCCGCGATGGGCAGCGCGCGCGCGGGCAGCTGCTGCCCTCGACCGCGGAGGCGAAAGCGGAGGCCGATGTGGGTCGCCCAAGGCGAGGCCCACTCCGCCTCCGCAGACTCGATGAAGCATGACGCCGCTGCGCTGCGCATCGCGAAGTCGATGTGGGAACCCCTTACTCCAGCATTACACGCGCACTCCACGTCGGCCGTGAGGATGCGCCCGACGATGCGCTCAGCGGAACCAACCTTGCGGACCGCCGCCGCGCTGATGTTAAAGTCGGCCACAACTATCCAGGGGAGCTGCAGCGCGTGGGATAGCGCACCCAGGCGACGGCAGTGACTGATTCGGGGGCCAGCGAAGCCGATCCCCGCGTGCCCGTAGAAGGTAATGAAGATGAAAGAGTAGCCCTTCATGTGGACTGCCATCGCACGAAGGCCGTCGTTAGCCCTGGCCGAGTCGCGCATGAGCAGCGGCGCGGTAGCTGCGTCCAGGGAACGCGATCGAATATGCCAATGAGCGAAAATCCATGCGCCCCCTTCGTTGGCACGCCCTGAAGACAACTCCTTGTGCTGCTTGCTGCTCGGCCTGGCGGGGTTGCAGAAGAGCTTGAGACCTAGGTTGCGCGCCTCGCTGCCGCGCGCCTTGGCATCGCCCCTGCACGTGGGCCTCGGCAAAGGCGAAGTGCTGAGTGGTCGCATACTGTTCAGCCACGAATTGCCACATCTTGGCGCCCATGCGCGTGACGGTGCCGAAAACAAAGCGGGTGACACTGTGGGCGCCGCCGCCGCCCTCGTAAAACCGACAAGCTGAAGTGGGCTCGACGGGGGGCCCCCGCGGAATCGGGCTCGGACTCGAGCCCGAAGATGAAGATAACGTTTGCCAGGATGTGGAGGCCACTGCGCTCGCCGTCGTGCTGGCCGATGCCGAAGACGACGAGCAGGGCCTGAGGTCCTGTCAGGCCTTGGGCTGAGCTGCTACGCTTTTGCCCTGCGAGCCCTTGGAGGAGTTGCTCTTCTTGCCGTTGCCGCTGGTCATCTGCTGGTTCGCCTGCGTCGCCGCGAACTTGACCTTGGAGAGCTTCTCAGCCTCGGACTCGACGCGGCGCTCCCTCTCAGCCTCCTCTGCGACCTGTTCTGCCTTCTGCTTCGCTGATGGCTGGGCCTCCTGGGTGGAGGGGCCAGCCGTCGTCGGTGCAGGACTGGGGTCTCCTGAGCACCTCCGCCCTGGACAGCCTGACCGCAGTTGCTCCTCTTTGTCTTGACAGGACATTCCTGAATTGAGGCCTTCAGCTCGGCCGCGCGGCGCAGCCGAGCTTGGACCTCCTCCTCCTTAGATTTCAGCGTATCCTTGGTGCTAACCAGGTCCTTCTCCAGTTGCGCCAAGGCGTCCTTCTCGCTCTTCTCGCATTCGAGCTGATCCATGTTCACGAACAGGTCCGTGTCCCCGGACAGCTGGAAGAAGAACTTCTGGCCGAGGTCGCCCATGCTGCTGTCGGTGATGATGGCCCCCTCCGCCTTGGCGAGGGTCTGCGCGGCCTGCGACTTCGCGATGGTCGCGCGCGCCAGGACCTTGGCAGCCTGGCGGTCCTTCTCCTCCGCCTGGTCGAGCTGGCCTCTCAAGCGCTGCACCGCCTTGACCGCCAGATCGTGTTTCGCCCCCGCGTCCCGCCAGGCTGCGTCGGTGCGACGGACCTCGTCCGCTGGCGACGCAGCGGGCCGCGGGGGCGGCCCCTCGGCCTTGGCCAGCTGCGCCTCCAGCGCTGACTTCACCTGTGGGTCGGTAGTATGTGCAATGACCGTCTTCAAAGACGCGACAAGGTCCTGGCCAGCTGTCGCTGTGGATGTCGACGTCCTCAAGATAGACTTGGGCCCAGGCGACGTGCCTGAACCCTTTGATCACACATGACACCCTCCATCATCTTCAAACCGAACCCGCCATGGTGCTGGGGAGGACCGTCGCGATCGGTCTCCTGGGAACGAACAGTCGTACTGTCTGCTGCAGTCCCGACATTTGCGATCGGATCGAAGAAGCACGCCTTTGTATTCGAACGTATCATAGCCTCCGCGTTTCGAGAAAAGTCTGGGCATTCTCGGCTTTGCCCGCCGAAGGTAACAACTCTACAAGGACAATTGTCGCTGCGGTGCCCCCCAAGCGCTCCGTGGAAACACCGAGGTCTGGGTCCTCTGGGAAGCTCCAAAATGGGGTCTCGGGCCCAGGTGGCTTGAGTGGGGAGGAGGAGGAGGAAGAGGAGGAGGAGGAGGAGGAGGAGGAGGAGGCGGAGGAGGAGGAGGAGGAGGAGGAGGAGGAGGAGGAGGAGGAGAGGAGGAGGAGGAGGAAGAGGAGGAGGAGGAGGAGAGGAGGAGGAGGAGGAGGGGGAGGAGGAGGAGGAGGAAGAGGAGGAGGATAAGGAAGCGGCGGCGGAGGAGGAGGAGAAGGAGGAGGAGGAGACAGAGGAGGAGGGGGGGAGGATAACGAGGAGGAGGAGGAGAAGGAGGAGGGTGAGGGGGAAGATGAGGAGGAGGAGAAGGAGGAGGAGGAGGATGAGAAGGAGGAGGAGGAGGAGGAGGATGAGGAGGAGGAAGAGAAGGAGAGGAGGAGGAGGAGGAGGAGGAGGAGGAGGAGACGAAGGAGGAGGAGAAGGAGGAGGATACTTAAGATGAGGGAGACGGGAGAGGAGGAGGAGGAGGAGGAGGAGGAGGAGGAGGAGGAGGAGGAGGATGAGGAGAGAGAGGAGGAGGAGGAGGGAGGAGGAGGAGGAGGACGAGGAGGATGAGGAGGATGAAGAGGAGGAGGGGGAGGGGGAGGAGGAGGCGACGGAGGAGGAGGAGGAGGATGAGGAGGAGGACACACATGAGGAACACAAGAGGCGCGAAACGAGGAGGAACGAGGATGATGATGATGCTGATGATGATGCTGATGCTGATGATGATGATGATGATGATGATGATGAGGAGGAGGAGGAGGAGGAGGCGGATAGGATAGGATAGGATGAGGAGGAGGAGGAGGAGCAGGAGGAGGAGGAAGATGAGGAGGAGGAGGCGGAGGAGGAGGAGAAGGAGACTGAGGAGGATGAGGAAGAGGGATGAGGAGGAGGAGGAGGCGGAGGAGGATGAGAGCGCGATGAGGAGGGAGGAATGAGGATGAGGCGAGGAGGACGAGGAGGAGGGAGGAGGAGGAGGAGGAGGAGAAGGAGGAGGAGGAGGAGGTAGAAGGAACATGAGGAGAATGTGGGGATGTAGGAGGAGGGGAGGAGGAGGAGGGAGACTCATGAGGAGGAGGATGAGGAGAGATGAGGAGGAGGAGGAGGAGGAGGAGGATGAGGGGAACGAGGAGATGAGGGGGAGGAAGAGGAGAGGGGTGGAGGAGGAGGAGGAGGAGGAGGAAGAGGAGAGGGAGGATTGAGGAGGAGGAAGAGGAGGAGGAGGAGGAGACGCAGGGGGATACGGATGCGGATGCGGGAGGAGGAGGAAGGAGGAGGAGGAGAACAATAAAATGTGGAGGAGGAGGGAAGGAGGAGGAGGAGGAGGAGGAGGAGGAGGAAGAGACAGAGGAGGAGGAGAAGAAGGACGGGGGTGGGGAGGAAGACGAGGAGGAGGAGGATGAGTAGGAGGAGGGGAGGAGGAGGAGGAGGAGGAGGAGGAGGAGGAGGAGGAGGAGGACGAGGAGGAGGAGGGGGAGGGGGAGGGGGAGGAGGAGGAGGATGCTGATGCTGATGCTGACGCTGACTCTGATGCGGATGCTGATGATGCTGATGATGCTGGTGATGATGCTGTTGATGATGATGAAGATGAGGATGCTGATGCTGATGCTGATGATGCTGATGATGGTGATGCTGATGGTGATGATGCTGGTGATGATGCTGATGATGATGACGATGATGATGCTGATGTTGATGATGATGATGCTGATGGTGGTGATGATGGTGTTGATGATGATGCTGATGATAATGATGCTGATGATGATGATGATGATGATGATGATGATGATGATGATGATGATGATGATGATGAGGCGGCGGAGGAGGACAGGGAGGGAGGGAGGAGGAGGAGGAGGAGGTAGGGAGGGAGGGAGGAGGAGGAGGAGAATGAGGAGGCGGAGGAGCGAGCGTCCCTGGGGTGAATAATCCAGGCTCCTCAGGGCCCGCTCGCGCCTGCCACGCGGCCCGCGGGCGGGAGGAAGAGGAGGAGGATGAGGAGGGGGGGCATGAGGAGGAGAACGAGGAGGAGGAGGACGAGGAGGAGGAGGAGGAGGAGAAAGAAGAGGAGGAGGATGAGAAGGAGGAGGGGGACGAGGACGAGGAGCAGGAGGAGGAGGAGGAGGGAGGAGGTAGGAGGAAGGAGGGAGAAGAGGATGATGATGATGATGATGATGATGATGATGATGATGATGAGGAGGAGGAGGAGGAGGAGGAGGAGGAGGAGGAGGAGGAGGAGGAGGAGGAGGAGGAGGAGGTAGGAGGACGAGGTAGGAAGATGAACAGGAGGAGGAGGAGGAGGACGAGGAGGAGGATCATGTTGTAACATCCACGGGTGCAGCCCAACGATGCAAGAAAGGGTAGGCAGCAGGCGCCATCTGGGCTGCGAGCGCGGGCTGCCGAAAAGGCAGCGGGCGCTCTCGAGCTCAGCAGGCGCGGCTGTGAGCGCGGGCTGCCAAAAAGGCAGCGGGCGCTCTCGAACTCAGCAGGCGCGCCCCACTGTAATGGAGCCAACTGCAAACGAGCAGCCTCTCGGCCTGAGAGGCGAGGGCCTC